>FLSR01001089.1:140742-166324 GCA_900092035.1 Leuciscus waleckii
GTAGTTCTTTTTGTGCTCTTGTTACTACCCGAACACCGAAGTTACTAGTGCCAGTAAAAGCGATACAGACCCTGTCAGGCTATGGCAGACGTGTCATTCAACCTATTGTAAGTCGATGTACCATCACAAGGATCCTGGAAATATATTATGAAGGTTGAAAAGTTACATAGTGTTGCTTTAAAAGCGTAACGAGGCACTGAGTGTTTTTTTTTCGCGCTGAAGGGTTGAGCGCTCTGCATTTTTTTACCAGTCGCCTAGAGTTGAAGAATGTTCAACTTTGGGTAAAACATGTACAAATGTATGTTAAATACATTTTGGCATAGGTTTTTAAGGACCACCTCCTTTTTAAATAATATAATGTAGCGATTCAGAAATGCAGTTTATTCATTAATACAGAACGATGATTAAACTGACTTGGAACTACCTGTGCATTTTAAACCATGGTCTGTCTGAATACTCGATTCTGATTGGCTGGAAGGTGTGCAATAAACTGTTCAATGCACAGGTCAGTTTAATCACTGAAAAAAAAGGTAAGTAACAACTTTAATGTCCACTGAAAGATCTAACACTTTTAATAGAGTGATGCTGCTTAATGCTTTTCTACCACAGACAGTGAGGGAAGCTGCCGAGACATGCAGGAAACTAAAGATCCCTTTCCCTGAGGCCAACATAACCAGTGAACTATCAGAGAAACCGAAGGACTTCTATGTGTTCAAAGGCCAAAACACTCCAACCGTGATCCACATCCCTCTCTTTAAAATGGTCAACTGTGGAGGCAAGTTATAATCTTACTGTCCTGAATAAAACTGAAATATCAACGGTGTTCTGATTTAAGTGTGTTAATGTTTCTTCAGATAAAATTGAGGCCTGGAAGAACAAATATGCCACTTTTCAAGGTCCTTACAGCGCTGAGATGATCACTGATCTTATGAAGGTCGCTGGAAAAAACATCACAAACAACAGAGTGAAACTTCTGGAGCAGATTCGTGCGGTCACTAAAGCTAAACTGATCCAGGCAATGGCACGACAAAATCCAACACTGTGACTAAACTTAATACACACCCAAAAAGACTAAACTGAGTCTTTTTACAATATTTAATTTATTTTTCTGTGTTAATCATCACTTAGCATCAATCAGCATTATTACTGCAAAATGTTATCTGTGTGTCATCAGAGGTTAGTTATGTTTGCGCTTCACAATTTCTGTATTGTTTGATTTGTTCCTTCATGCTTGAATTTCATTAAGCAATCACAATAGTTGATTATTAACAATTAAATCAACAATAACTCAGATTGGATTAGATCCGTGCTTGTCGATTAAAATATTGTATTACTTTGCTTCTGTTCCAATTAAATTAACTCTTCTCTTAAAATACTGTTTTGTCCTGGCCATTTAATGTCAAAAAGCAAACAACACACATTATCACCTTGAATAAAACGTACATAACTCTTATTAGTTGCATAAATCTAATGTCAAATGACCTCAAATCAGTTACTTTGCACATGGATCATATTTTTGCAGTGACGTGGCTGTTATATTGTGTTTTTCAATAGCGCCTTTAACCCTGTGAACACCGATTCTGCAGAAAAGACATTGTGTAACATAAACCACATCTGCAGAAAACAGCTTGTGCAAATCAGATAAATCTTTTATAATCACACTGTAGCGGCCCTTCAGCTTAGAAGAAAAGAAACAGCGACGGGTGCCTTCGATTTATTTTTAAGATGCAATAAACTTCATTTTTGAAGTATTCGTTGTCTCAATTCTTTGTTGCAAATGTTCTCCATGCATCACAACACTGTGTTTACACATTGACTTCATAGCATCATAAAAATTGCATCACAGCACGGTGGCACCGTAAAACTACAAAGAAAACATAAAAGAAACAATACATAAATATCAAAGCAAAATAAACTCAAACAACATTCACAATATAAACAAACATTCACTACACATATTTAACATTGTTCAAATTAATCAACAAATGGTACCAAAGAAATACATAGAAAACAAACTAAACATACCTCGCTCTGCTTACCAAAGGGATACTAAAGCTTAAAGCTTGAACCATTTTCTCAAGCTTGTTGCTCAAGAACAAACGTGAAATACTCTTGCTCTGTTTCCTTTCCCTTATATCCAATAAATGTATTTCGCCATCTAGTGGTGATGCCACGCAAAACAAATTAAAAGGGGAAGGCCATTACACTCCCACCAATCATGTTATGATAAATTAACAAAACAAACCCATACAAATATCATACATCATTTCAAACTTCAATGACCATTTTCAACATAACACACAACAAAATACAAAAAAATAATTTTAAACCTTGTGTTTAACCTAATTGTCTAATGCACGAGTCACCTTCATCAATGAATCATTCGCTCTCAAGTAGAACCACAAATTTTTTAATTGGTCGCTCAATGATTGAAGGTTTAGAGTGATTCCCTAACTTAGTCTTTAGTTTTCGTTCTCCTGTTTGAACTTTAACTCGTCGGACTAAGCCATCGTTCCCTTGAATGACCTCAACTCTCTACCTAACTGCCACTGGTTCCTTGGCAGCATGTCCTCTTTGATGATGACTATGTCATTAAATTCAAGATTACGTCGAGGTACGTGCCACTTCTGTCGTGTGGAAATATTCAGGAGATACTCCCTTTTCCAACGACTCCAGAACTGTTCAATTAAGTACTGGACTCTGCGCCACCTTTTTGTAGCATACATGTCTTCCTTCAGAAAGTTCCCAGGAGGAGGAAGAACGATCTTAGATTTCATTAGGATAAGATGGTTTGGTGTTATGGGTTCCACTGACTTGGGGTCATATATTCCATCAACAGTTAATTGTCGACTGTTAATGATAGCCATCGCTTCGTAAAACAATGTTCTAAGAGAAGAGTCATCAAGTCTGCCTGAGCACTGAGAAAGCGTGGCATTCAGCACATTTCGCACAGTCCTGATTTGGCATTCCCAGACACCACCAGAGTGACTAGCTGAAGCAGCATTAAAGACAAACTCACACTTATTTTCAGCAAGAAATGCCTCCAGTGTCTTTGCGTCACATTCTTTAAGAGCTTCTCGGAGTTCATTTCTAGCTCCTACAAAATTTTGCCACAATCACAATAAAGTTGACGTACAGCTCCACGGAGGCTTAGGAAACATCTTAGAGCATTAATGAGCATGTCTGTTGACAAATCTTCCAACATTTCGAAAGAAATAGAAGAAAGGCAAGTAAAGAGAAGACCATATCTTTTGTACTCCTTTCGACCCTACCTTTATGATAAACGGGCCAAAACAGTCCATACCAGTGTAGCAGAAAGGGGCAGAGACTTCAATCCGTTCTTTAGGAAGCTCAGCCATTTGCTGCTCCTCTACTGGCCATTTTAGCTCCCTACATTGTACACATTTGTAAATCAATTTATCTACTGATCTACTGCCACCGATAACCCAAAACCCTTTTGCTCGGAGTTCCATGAGTGTTTGATACCTCCCTTGATGACAGATTTTTGTTGAACGAGCTTGATAACAACCTCAGATGTCTTTTCTTGTTCTTCCAAGTCACAATTTCATGAGGCCAGCCTTTTTATTCTAGCAATCACATTAATGAGAGTTCTCCAGGAAGAAAGGTGATTAAATCGTTCAAAAAAATCAGAACTAACACCACCCTTCGTCACACATGCTTGAACTAGTCTGACTTCAGGATCTCCCACGAGTAGTTTATTTGAGGAATTAGGAGGCGGACACACTTCTCGTTCCCATATAAATTTGGGTGATGACATCAAATTTGTTGAAGATATGTCTGAGACAAGAAGACCTCTAGAAACATGATCAGCAGGATTTTCAGATGTATTGACATAATACCACTGGTGTGTATTTGTGATTTCCCTGATTAGCTGCACACGATTTGCAACAAACACACGAAACCTTCTGGCTTTGTTGTTGACATATGCTAGGACAACCTGCGAGTCAGTCCAAAAGAACTCTTGATCAATCTTCAGTTCCAGTTCAGCCTTTAACATAACACTCTTTCTGGCTGAAACTACAACAGCAGACAATTCCAGTCTCGGAATGCTTTTGATCTTTGTGGGTGCAACTCGAGCTTTGGCCATTACGAGACTACAGTGTACTTCTCTTTGTCATTCTTGAACCTAAGATAGGAACATGCACCATACCCCAGGTTACTTGCATCAGAGAAATGGTGCAGTTCTGTCCAGACAATGTTACTAAAAGATGGCGGATGATAGCATCTTTGAATGCTGAAATCTTTCAGGTCCTGAAAACTACTTTTCCACTCCTCCCACTGTAGGAATAAGTCATCAGGAAGAGGATCATCCCATCCAATATTTCTACAGCACAACTCCTGTAAAATGCACTTTCCTTTCAAAAGGAAAAGAGCAAAAAACCCAATAGGGTCGAACAAGGAAGCAACAATTGACAAAATACCCCGACGTGTTAAAGGCTGGTCTTTCTGTTTGATGTCAAAACTGAATGTGTCATCTTTCGTAGACCACTGAATGCCAAGAACATATCCTGTTATTTCAGGAGTCAGGTTAAGAGGTTTAGCAGTTATTGCTCACTTGAGGAATTCACACAATGAAGAACTTCATTCTCATTTGAATTAAACTTATGGAGGCGTAACCCTCCATGCTTGCACAGAGTTTGAGCTTTGACAATCAACTCCTTCACTTCCTCGATCAATGGGACAGAAATCAAGCCATCATCAACATAAAAGTTCTTCTTCACGAATGACGAATCTGTGGGATACTCAGACTTATACTGCTCTGCAAGGTATTTAAGGCCAATGTTGGCACATCCAGGAGATGAAGCGGCACCGAAAAGGTGTACAGTCATTCTATATTCTTGGGGTTCTCTTTCCAAATCTCAATTTTCCCACCATAAGAATCTCAAGTAGTTTCTATTATCGGGAGGAATTGATGGAACATCTTTTCGATATCACATGTCACAGCAACAGCTTCCTTCCTGAACCGGCAAAGTACTCCCACCAAAGAATTGATCAAGTCTGGACCAGTGAGAAGAGTGTCATTAAGAGAAATGCCACAAAATTTTGCAGAGCAATCAAATACCACCCTCAACTTGTGAGCTTGTGAGCGTGGTAAACGCCATGATGGGGTATAATACCACACTGTTCCTCATCAGATGTAATAGGAGCTATCTCTGCATCTCCCTTGCTGAACATTTCTTCCATGAAGGCCTTATAATTATCACAATACTGTTGATTTGACTTCAGCTTCTTCTTCAAGTGTTGCCAACGTACCATAGCAAGCTTCTTGTTATTAGGTAGTGAAGGAGGACTGATGCTCTTGAAAGGAAGGGCAGTTTTGTTTGATGTTGTCACTAAGAAGTATAAAATGAACGTCTTCCTGGGACACATATTTATCCTCATAACCCTTCTCATTGAAGTCTGACTCTAATACCTTTAAGACATCATTAGCTGATGGAACTAACAATTTTTTCACTGAAACTCGATAAATTAAACTTTGACTTCCTTGTCTGTCCAGGTGGGGATTACAAAGGCCAATGATACTCCAATCCAGCCTGTTTTCTGTGCAAAAAGCTCATTTTCAGTGCCGATAATGGCCCTAAGGGAGCTAATGCTGAAGGACAATCATATCCAATCAACAATCCTATATCACAGCTCTGGAGTGGTGGCAACTCATTGGCAATGTGCTTGAGGTGAGGCCATTGCAACACAGTTTCTAGTTGGAATATAAGCTTTATCCACAGGAATAAAGTCACAAGTATAGGCTTTTTGTACTTTAATACATTTCCCACCTTGGAGTCCTCGAACTCGCAGGCCACTAACCTTATTACTTGGGGTGACTGTATCTGTGGTCGTCATAGTACTAAGTCTCAGCTTCACTGCTTGACTGCTTACTTGGAGCTCATCAAGAAAATCTTTCAAGATAAAAGCCGAATCACTCTGTGTGTCAAGTAAAGCTTAAGTAGGAATCTCACTTTGTGGCTCCTCCACTGTTGAAATAAAAACAGGAACAATACTAGAGGTAGCAGTAGCAAGTTGTGTTACTGTATGAGACATAACCTTTTGAACTTCTTGATTTGTGCGCACTTCTGTAGGAGTGAACCCTGTTCTTGATACCTTCACAGGCCCTTTGATTTTATCTTCATGCAAGCAAGTTGGATGGCGAACGCTCATGTGCCACAAATATGGCGTCTTTCGCAGTCTTTGGAAATATGCCCCTTTCTCAGACATCCAAAACAGATGTGATTCTCACGAATAAAAGACCTTTTGTCATCCATGGGCTTTTCTGCAAAAATAGGACATTTAGAGATACTATGCGTTTCACTCTTACAGACAGAACATGGTGATATCATCTTGAATTCTATCCTTATTGAATCTTTAACTTGAGCATTTGTGTTGAAAGCTCCGGCTCTTTTGGGAAATCTCTCATCTGAAACCTTAGAACTCAGTAGAAGTGGAGAAGTGAATGCATTTTAAAACATTTTAAATATAAATATTAAATAAAAATATCCTACATACAGTAGTGGCCAAAAGTGATGTCCAGAGGTTTTTAATGACCCTACATACAAGTTCAATGAAACCATCAGAGGATATGAGGAAAATATGATATATATATTATATTATTAAAGGTGAGGGAAGAACTAAACTCTAAACTTTTTATCTGACACAGTTACTTGCCATAAAAGGCAAACTACAGCTACAGGTTTTATTTTACTATGCAAATAAAAAATTAATAAAAATCATGAGGAAAACAAAAAGCTGAAAGGAAAAAGCAAACATTAATTACAATGTTTTACTAATACAATTTATTAATATTTTGTTGGTTCTCTCTTGTCTATACATGTGTTATTCATAACTTCTTTGTATGACCGCCTGGACAAAAATTATATTGCACAATTTGGCATGTTTCACTGCGTTATTATCACAAATAACTCCAAGCACAACTACACAATATGATTACAATATCGTTAACACATTTTTACAAATATTTAAATAAATCAAGATTCCTCAGGGAACCTACATACCAGGGGTGCTTCTCATTTCTTATTTGTGCATCCTCGTTTCCTTTCCTCGCTTCCTTTCCCCGCATCTCAGCTCCTCCCCCTGTAGGATGCGAGGGAAGACATAATAAAACAAAACATAAATCCAAATAGTTAAAAAAAGATATATATTGTATTAAATACTGCCATTCAAGCAGAGATATTAAGTACATTTTATTAGAATTTTTTTTTTCCAATTACTTTTATTTATTCTATTCTACTTGTTCTATAAATCAATTAAATGTATTATTATTAACATATTTTTAATGGAGTTTTTGTGTTTTTTTTTTTTTTTTTTGCCCCACTGTATTTTTATTTCTAGTATTTAATGCCCCACTGTATTTTTTTTTCTAGTATTTAATTAGTATTTTTATTTCTAGTATTTAATTATTATTATTATTATTGTTTTTATTTCTAATTCATGCACCAGTGGTAGCATCAAGGCGACTGACTGGGACATGACATCATTGATTTAGCCAATGGGGTGAGTTTGGGGTGGGGTTTATTATCTCTCTCTCTCTCTCTCAGAGAGAGAAAATTATAAAGAGTTATGAGATTGCTACTTGTTCTATAAATCAATTAAATGTATTAATATTAACATATTTTTAATTGAGTTTTTGTGTTTTTTTTTTTTTTTTTTTTCCCCCACTGTATTTTTTTTTGCCCCACTGTATTTTTATTTCTAGTATTTAATTATTATTATTATTATTGTTTTATTTCTAATTCATGCACCAGTGGTAGCATCAAGGCGACTGACTGGGACATGACATCATTGATTTAGCCAATGGGGTGAGTTTGGGGTGGGGTTTATTATCTCTCTCTCTCTCTCTCAGAGAGAGAAAATTATAAAGAGTTATGAGATTGTACACTGGAACTCTGGATTGTCCAATCAGCATCCAGGACCACAACTATCAGTTTCATAATAATGAGCATTTGTGCTGTTTGATATCAAATGACCAGGAAAAAACCATATCTGTAGAGAATGATTTATTAATTAATTGTAATAGAAGTAAAGTAATACAATATTTTAATCAGCAATCATAGTTGTAAATCAGTCTGTGTTATGGTTGATTTGATTATTAAAGGTGCAGTATGTAAGAATGACAGCTAGTGGTCGAAATAGGTACTGCACTATTATTCAAAATATCAGAGATCGTGGTTTCTCCCGCCTCCTGCTCCTCAGACTGGACAGCGCTCACTCGGGTTGCCAGTTTGAGCACGCGCAACAGGAACGATGAAAATTGGCAACGTGCAGTATCACAGACCAAAACAAAAAGAAACATTCAGCCTGGAAACGCACATTTCAAAGTAAAATATCTCACTGTAGAAGTGTTTTTCAGAGAAACTAGTATGTGAACTTAGCATGTTTCCCAAATATCTGCAAACATATTATAGTATTTTTATGCTTTAGTAGAGTGAAAACGTTACATACAGCACCTTTAATGATCACCTGTTTATATGAACAGACTGAAACATGCAAAAACTATTTAACATTACACAGAAAAAAACTAAAACATAATGATTGGCCTATTGCTCCGTCCACATTTTTTCATGCACATTTCACATGCGTCAAAAATGTGTCCACATTAAGTGTAACTGGAATTTACATTAAAACAAACAGTGAGGACTTTGCCACCTAGTTTCATAACGCTGCACACCTCTGATTTTTATTATTCATCTTTTGTGTTTTTCATGGCCTGACGAATCTCTTCCAGCAGATTATCTTTGTTGTTTGTATGTTTTTTCCAGCGACCTCCATAAGATCAGTGATCATCTCAGCGCTGTAAGAACCTTGTATAGTGGTATATTTGTTCCTCCATTCCTCAATTTTATCTGAAGAAACATTAACACTTAAATCAGAACACAGTTGATATTTCAGTTTTATTCAGGACATTGTAAGATCATAACTTGCCTCCACAGTTGACCACATTAAAGAGAGGGATGTGTATCACGGTTGGAGTGTTTTGGCCTTTGAACACATAGAAGTCCTTCGGTTTCTCGGAGTGTCCATTGGGAATGCTGACCTCAGGGAAAGGGATGTTTAGTTTCCCGCATGTCTCAGCAGCGTCCCTCACTGTCTGCAGTAGAAAAACGGCCCATTATTGTTTGCATTAATGTTTTAAACATTTCAAGTTTAAATTTAAAGTATTCACCAACATCGTCAAGATGAGAAACCCCCTCTGAGATAAATGCAGGGGCGGCTGGCCAATAGAGGGCGCTAGGGCGCCGCCCCCCATGAGCCAGACCACAGTTTATGAGCTACACTCATTAAATAAATAAGTAAATATATACATAAATCATACATCAAATTGTCAGTATTTGTGTGTTTGAGATATTAAATGCACCCAGTATATATGAAAAATATGATGGAAATTAAAAATGTCTGCTTTTTCAACACGTCTCCTCCACCTGCATGCAAGTCTCATCAGCTCTGGGGCGCTGGAGTCAATCGCCCCAGAGAGGCAGGTCTGTGGAGCAGCTTAGCCAATTGCTGATTTAATATATAAATGTTTGACATAAACTGTAGCCAATCAGCGAGCTCAAATCTAGTCAGCTATGGGCGCTTCTGTTTAGCGCCCCAAGCTGCGCGCGCACTCATGCGTGGATGCGTCATGCTAATGCCTTTTTTTGCTTTCCGTGATTACATTTGAAAACAACGGGGACAGATCCGGCATGGACAGTTACCGGAGTGAATGAAGTGAGTTCAATTTCAAATGCAAATGGAAAGTTTGTGCAATTTGTTTGTTTTTGTGTAAGGAGCCTCAGCCTTGTAATATGGCATTAAATAATTACTGACTTTTTCACAGAGCACTGGTATCATGCAGTTTGTGTTAAATTGTGTTTGGGTGGTTAATAATTATTATAATAATTTTTATTTATATAGCGCCTTTCCAACACCCAAGGTCGCTTTACAAAGATATGTAACGTTAAAAGGCAGTGGTTCTCAAACGGGTACGTGTAGGGTGACCAGACGTCCTGAAAAATTCGGGACAGTCCCGAAATCCAAGCAGTTGTCCCGAATCCCGAATCCTGCCCTAATTGTCCCGAAAATTCGAACAAAGTCTCAAGAGCAGACTCTCGAGTAGTTATAGTCTGATAGTCACTGTGCCGGTACCTTTTCAAAAGGTACACCTTTGTACCTAAAGAGTGCATATTAGTCCCTCAAAGGTACATATTGAAACCAAACTTGTACATATTGGTACCAAACATGTACATATTAGTACCTAAATGGTACATACTAGAACCCTTTTGAAGGGTACTGTGACAGTGACAGCTTTTGTACCTTTTTTTCTGAGAGTGACATAGGCGGCAAGGCGCGAATTTCATCATTCATTCATTCTTGAAATGGAGGCTCAGGCTGGTGTCCCGGGACCCGATGAACACGTAGCTAAAAAGCAAAAACGTCTCTGCAGGTATCGGGAGGACTGGGTAGGGAAATACCCCTGGATTACTGCAGTTTTACGTGATGCTAACAAAGCGTTTTGCAATGTATGTAGGAAGGAGTTTGGTATTTCGCACGGGGGGGAGTGTGACGTCAGGCTGCATGCTAGCAGCAAACTACATATAACTAACAGCACAACTGTACAGACCAACACTTTGGTCTCATCCTTCTTTAAACGGGAGGATGATTCTATGTATAATAAAATAGCTGCTGCTGAGCTGACCTCTGTGTTCCACTGTGTGACCCACCAACAGTCATACAGATCACTTGACTGTGCTATGAAGTTAACGCCAAAACTGTACAGTGACTCGGCTATAGCTAAACACATCTGCTGCGGTCGCACAAAAGCAGAAGCACTTATCACAAACATACTGGACCGCTCGCGTCTGACTTCTCCCAGAGCCTTGAGTCAAAGGACATGTATTTTTCTATTGCAACTGATGCCTCTAATAAAGGCAATGTGAAAACATTCCCCATCTCAGTAAGATTCTGGACCCCCGAACAAGGTATCCAAAACAGGGTTCTGGATTTCTTTGAACAGGCAGCCGAGAGCGGGCTCCGTGAAGAATTTATCAGCTTCTATGATACCGCGGAGCAATACCTGGAGAAATGGTTCAACTTCTCCGAAAATGGGCACCTGTTCAACCTCCAGTGTTTCAACCTTAAGGAAAGTCAAGACATAAGCTACCGGCAATTGACCACAGTTGTATCCGCCCTTCAAATGGATGAGGATCTTGACATGGATGAGCTCTACAACGAGAATTGTGCTCTGCAGTATGTCTTGCCAAAACTGGCGACACACAGCCACCCTGTAGGTGAGCTTTGGGCCCAAGCGCTAAAGAGCAGGTCTGCATTCCCACAGTATTCTAAGCTGCTGTCCTTCGTACTGAGCATTCCCGTGAGCAATGCTTACTCAGAGCGGGTGTTTTCCATCATGAAAGGGCCTGGACTGATGTTAGAAACAGATGTTCAATTAACCTGGTCCGCAGCGAAATTAAAGTAAAAATGAATTTACAAATGAGCTGTGGAGAATTCCACAAATTCATAATGGGAAAGCCGAGAGCGTTGGCAGCAGCGAAATCCTCCGCGAAATATGTCAGCGCCGGGCCTCCAGCGCAACCCAATCTTAGGAGGTATAGCGTAGTGCATTTTCACCTTTGTTGTTTCTGTTATTCTATACGCACAAAGAAATACAACCTTTCTGTCCCCTTTTTATGTTATAGAGACAGAGTAGATGAAGAGAGCGCAAGTTGCAGCCGTGAGGCCAGGGAAAGTGCACGTGCAGGCAGCTACTAGGAGGAGTGATCTGATTGGATGTTGCTGTTAAAGCGCAGTCATTGTGTTTGTTTCATAATGAGACTTGAGTTCATGATTTTAATGATTTTTAGGCCTATTTGAATTTCGGGTTTAGCGTACATGACAGTTGAGTTTTGGAATTAAAATAGTAAATAATTTTGGTGCGTAGTTTTTAAATTCATGCGCTGCAGGCAGTCACGAGGAGTGATTTGATTGGATGTTGCTGATGTTAAAGCGCAGTGTTCGTTTTATTTGTTTCATGATGACACTTGAGTTCAATGGGTTTTTTTAATTTGTATTTCCGTGTTTACATGACAGACAGTCATTTCATTCAGAATTCCTCAATAAATAATTTTGCCCAGAGTTTTGAAATTCATTACCACAGAGTTTTGAAACACAGCCCCACCTAAGATATTTTTCACCAGCCGCCACTGGATAAATGAGAATGCTAACGGACAGCACTCGGGTATTATAAATAAATATGGTTAGATGAAAACCCATGCTTTTATTTTTAAATGGTTTTCTTTCTTGTTTTTTGACGTACAGCATTTGAAATGATCTGTTAATGTGTTTATTTTAGATTAGTCTGAACTCTGTCACTATGAATGTCAAAAATCTGCTGTTGAAGAAACAAGTCACGGGCTTGGAACGACATGAGAGGGAGTAATTATGATTTCTAGGGGATTTATCTCTTTAAATTAACTTCTATGAGTGAATTCTCTGTGCGTATAATACCGTGAAAGGATCATTATCATCACTGAAATCCAGTGAAATGATGAGGTCGATGTCTCTCTCTTCTCTCAGCACTGAGAAATAAGGGAATGTTCAGCAACAGTCCAGCGTCTTCATAGTCTCTCGTCTCATTTTCCAGAAGAGTGGAGGGCACTGCTTTATCTGAGAGATCACAGCATTATTATATTATTCACAATGAATTTCCAGTTATCTGTCCATCTGAGTTCCTGTTCTCACCTTTCATGTTGTAAAGAAAGTCATATTTCCTGCCCCAGGTCCACTGTTTCATGCATCCAAAAATACTCGCCCAAAGATCTGTAAAACAAATACAGTGGTTCTTAAATTCAGTAAATGGTTCTGAAATGACTTTATATTCTGTATATGTTTTTTATTGACTATACGGTTCTTTGGAGACATGTTTCATGATAGATTCTTCAGATTTAAAGTACATCATTGGATGTCTAAAGGTTCTTCTGTGGCATCAGTCTGTTAAATTTTCATAACCCGTGAAAAAAAACCGTCTCGGGTTACGTCTGTAACCCTTGTTCCCTGAGAAGGGAACGAGACACTGTGTCGTTAAAAACGACTCTTTGGGGACGCTCCCTGAGCGTGCGCCTCTGAAGTATGAATGAAACTATTCCAATCCTGATTGGTGTTGCGTCATGACGTAACATGTGACGGCATACCCGGAAGTATAAATAGACACCAGCACACACACGCGTTAGCCTCGTGATGAAGCAAGCCGCTCCCAGGCATGAAGGGCCGTGGCAAGGCGACGCAGTGTCTCGTTCCCTTCTCAGGGAACAAGGGTTACAGACATAACCCGAGACGTTCCCTTTCGAGGGAACTCGCACTGCGTCATTAAAAACGACTCTTTGGGGAACAAATACCCACCCGCGCACTGGGCGTATTAGGGAGGTGCAGACTACAAAATCTGATAAAAGTGTGTGGGGTAGCCAACCGGCTGCCTCACAGATCTCCTGAAGGGGCACCCCCGAGTAGAGGGCCCTAGAGGAAGTAATGCCTCTAGTGGAATGAGCCCTTATGGCCAAAAGTGAAGGCAGATTGCGCACCTGGTAAGCCGAGACAACAGCCTGTACAATCCAGTTACTGATTGTTTGCTTGGATGCAGGGAGCCCCTTCTTAGGTGACCCAAAACACACTAACAGTTGGTCTGACCTCCTCCAAGAAGAGGACCTCTCAAGGTAAATACTCAGTGCTCTGACAGGACAAAGCACGTGGAGTCTCTCTTCTTCTGCCGACACATGTGGTGGAGGATGAAATGCCTGCAGGACGACAGACCTTGCCACGTTGTAAGGCACCTTGGGCCCATAGCCAGGTCTCGGATGCAAGATGGCCTTAACTCCTCCAGGAGCAAACTCAAAGCAAGCTGGCAAAACTGCTAGGGCTGCCACCCTCTTAAGCAAGGTAATGGCTAAGAGAAATGCCATCTTAAACGTCAAATCCTTAGGTGAAGCCGACTGAAGTGGTTCGAAGGGGGCCAGGGATAACCCTTCAAGAACCACCGCCAGATCCAAGGCAGGAACTCTGGTCCTGGTTGTCGGTCTCATCCTCCATGTACCACGGAGAAAACGTTTGACCAGCTGGTTCCTCCCCAGCGGCCCATCACTTAGTGGTGCATGGAAAGCCGCAATGGCAGCCACGTACACCTTAAGTGTGGAAGGGGTGAGACCAGCAGAGAAATTATCTTGAAGGAATTCCAGAACTGAAGCCACTGGGCAGTTAACTGAGTCTAACTCATGTTCTCTACACCAAATGGAAAACACATTCCACTTTAGGCCATACAATCTCCTCATAGAAGGAGCTCTGGAGCCAAGTATGGTCTCGACCACTCCAGCTGAAAGGCCAGCATCTAGGTACTGTACCCCCTCTGGGGCCATACCCACAACTTCCACATCTCTGGGCGAGGGTGGAAAATCGTGCATTCCGCCTGAGACAACAGATCCCTCCTCAGAGAATCTGCCATGGCGGACCTATCAGGAGTGCTATTATGTCTGAGAACCATACTCGGGCCGGCCAAAACGGGGCTACTAGGAGTAGACTGACTCCCTCTCGACGGACCCTCTCCAGAACTCCCAGGAGCAGAGCGATCGGGGGAAAAGCGTACAAGCGTAGCCTCGGCCACGCTTGTACCATGGCATCCAACCCCAGTGGAGCTGGATGTGATAGGGAAAACCACAGTGGACAGTGGGAGATCTCTTGAGACGCAAACAGGTCCACTTCCATAGGTCCAAACCTCTCCCATATCAACCTCACCACATCCAGGTGAAGTCTCCATTCCCCGGGCCTCAGCCCCTGCCTCGACAGGATGTCTGCTCCCTGATTCTGAATCCCCGGGACATACATTGCTCTGGGACCAGAAGAGAATCTGATGTGCCAGTTTGTATAGAGGGTGCGATCTGAGACCCCCCTGTGATTCAGATAAGCGACCACCGACGTATTGTCTGACCGTATCAAGACATGGTAGCCTTTGATGTCTGGGAGGAAGCTCCTCAAAGCTCTGAACACAGCCAACATCTCTAGGCAATTTATATGCCAAGAGCGATGATGGTCCTGCCACAGACCCCTGGCAAAGCGGCCTTCCATGGCAGCGCCCCAGCCAGTGAGGGAGGCATCTGTCGAAACTGTTTTCCGGCGACATGGCGCTCCTAACACTGGCCCTTGGGACAGGGACCAAGGTTTCTTCCATATTAACCCTCTGGGGACCAAGCTGTTTTTGGGGCCCTTGAGATGTTCTGACATGCTCTGACATTTGTGCTTTCTTCAGTTATTTCTAAACATGTTAATGGCAAAGGTGTAAATTCACTCTATATAGCACAAACAGGCCTACCATAATATGCGAGCAACATGTATGTAGATGTTTCTATTTTTAAGAGAATAATGTTTATGCGTGGTTATTTAAAAAAATAAAAATGAAAGTTGCTGAAATAAGACCACAAAACTCATACAAAATATGTGCCCACAAGACTTTTGACTAATGGATGTTGTCCCTTTCAGTTCTAGCTTAAAAATTATGTGAAAATAGTCTTGCTTTATCGTTCACAAAAAAAAAATACATTGATTTAAATGGTGTAAAACAGGTTTTGCTTGGAAAGCCAATATGCGAGGGTACACGAAAATGAAAGATCAAAATTAACAGAGCATTTTGTGTTTATTTTTCATTGCTAAAAAAAAAAACGAGCAAAACGCGCGGGCGCGTTTTTGGTCCCCAGAGGGTTAATAGGCATTTGCGCGTGACCCTGATTGTACGGAACGGATTTCCCCTCGGGGAAAACCCCCTGGCTTTCAGCCACCACTGAAGGGGCCTCATGTGTAGAAGGCCCAAAGGTATTATGTTGGATGCCGCTGCATTTAGGCCCAGCAGTCTTTGAAATTGCTTTACAGTGATGGCCTGGCCTAGCTTAAACCCTGTGACGGCCCGAGTGGTGGCCGCACAAGAGCGGTAATGTGGATGTATCCAAACACGCATACACGACACACGCACACACATATGCACACATTTACACGAAGGACATTGATTTCAGAATAAGCTTAAGTTATACTTTTACTCATTTTCATTTGTTTCGGTATGATAGCATAGTAACCACATGAAACACAACATCATATTCATTCATTCATCATTTATTGTTAGGTTTGCATAAGTTACATTTACAATACATTGTTACTGATTTGAAGTGCACACAAATTAGTTACGTTGTATCTGTTATTTATATTTGTTTCTATTTTGAGTTTAAGTTTACCGGTGATCAACTTCAGACATGGTCCGCTGCAGCCGCATCCTGGTGTGACTAAAAACTAGAGTCCAGCAGGAACACCGTATTTGAGCTTATTGGTTCCGCCCGGACGTACCATTCACTGGGAGTTGCCCGGGGGGAGGAAGGAACGTTGATGTATTTATTAATTGATTTATTTAGTTGTACATTTATGATATTTGATTACATTTTGCTTTATTTAGCTTTATTTACAATGTATCTCTGTTTGATTTGATTTTGATTTATGTAAGGTTATATGTTGTATGTAAAGTTAAATTGTTTCCCCTCTTAATTTGTAATGGGCCCATCCTTTCCTTTATAAACTGTTGCTTTGTTCTTTTGAGGAGGTCATTTTAGTTTGTTTGGTTGGTTTTTGTCTAACTGTCTTGATCTCATTTCTGTTTATTTATTTTTGTTGTAAGTGTGTAAAGTTTTTTTTTTTCTTTGGGTCAAATTAAAACCCCTTTTTTTGTTCAAAGCTCTTGGGTTCAAATAAAGACCCATTTTTTTGTGCAAAGCTTGTGTTCCTTGTTCTTGGCTTCTCGGTCCCTCACAAACCCGGACACCATGGCTTGGATGGACTCAATACGTGCGGGAGATATATGTGCCCGCATCGTAACCGAATTCCATAACACGCCCAGAAACGTAGTTTTCTGGTTGGCTGATTCCAACACACTTTTCTTCGTGTTGAGTCTCAACCCCAGGTTCTGAATGTGGCCAAGGACAGCATCTCGATGCTGAACTGACATTTCTTGAGACTGGGCCAATATGAGCCAGTCGTCGATTTAATTCAGTATACGGATGCCCTGAAGCCTCAGTGGAGCCAGAGCTGTATCCATACACTTGGTGCGCGGAAAGAGTGCTAGGCTGAATGGAATAACCTGATATTGGTACGCTTCACCCCCGAAAGCGAACCTTAGGAATCTACTGTGACATGGAAGGATGGAGACTGGAAATAAGCGTCTTTTAGATATATCGTGACAAACCAGTCATCGGATCTGATTTGATTCACAATGGTGGGAATAGTGAGCATCATGAACCTGAACCTCCTCAGAGAACGATTCAAGTGCATCAGATCTAAAATTGGTCTTAACCCTCCATCCTTTTTTGGAACTATAAAGTACCGGCTGTAAAACCCGGACTCCCTGTCTGGAGGAGGAACACGTTCTATGGCCTCTTTGATCAGCAGAGAGTGTACTTCTTGTTTTATTACCCGAGCCTGCTCTGGAACCACTGCAGTCTGTACCACCCCAGCAAACTTGGGGGGGCGGTGACCAAACTGCAGTCTGTACCCTTTTTTTATTATACGCAGGACCCATGCAGATATGTTGGGAAGATGATACCATGCCTCTACAAAATCTACTAAGGGAACCAGCCTCTCGGATATTTTTTTTCAAGCACTGTTCTCGACACCTGAAGGGAAGACCGGAAGGAATTAGCTGAGACTGACTTTGTGACCATAATCGATGCTCGTTTACAAATTTTTGGGACGAACGACACCGTGTGCGTTCGCTGGAAATTAATGTGGCCCGAAGCGTCGTGGACGGCGGGAAACCGACATCGATTTCCTGAGGGCTGTTTCCCCCGCGATCTCCGAGATCCGAGATCCTAGCACCCCAGTTAGGACCTCTTTCCCGAAGCCCTCTTCGCCTGAAGGACGTCCCTTAGGTCGCCCTTCTGGCTAGATGACTTCAGGTGAGAGCGTTTCCTCTGTTGCCAGGCTCCCGTGGGAGGGGCTCTAGAGGCAACGCTCTCTTTCTGTTCTTGCCGATATGAGGAGCTCGTTGACGGCTTAGGGTGGCCGCTCTGGCCAGCCTTCCAGGATTTAGATTTTGAGCGGCGAGGGAGATACTGCTGAAATGCCGCAGATTGCTTCCTCGCCTCCTGAAACCTGTCGACGACAGTTGTAACTGCGTCACCGAACAGGCCAGAAGGCGAGAGCAGCGCATCCAGGAGAAAACTCTTATCTTTTCCTTTATACCTGATAAATTCTGCCACAGATGCCTCTCCGTGGCTACTAGAGCTGACATGGAGTGGACGATAGCACGGGCCGTCTCCTTAGTAGCAAGGAGAGACAAATCTGTGGCTCTTCGAAGTTCAGCAATATCTTGAGGTGTGGGTCCCTCGCCCTCATCTAAATCCTTCAATAGGTCGGCCTGGTATGCCTGCAAGATGGCCATAGTGTGCAGACATGAAACAGCCCGACCTGGCGCCATATATGCCCTGCCCACCAATGCAGAGGTATCTCTGCATGGTTTGCTGGGCAGCGCCGGGGCTTTTAGGGATGATGCCGCTTCAGGAGAGAGGTAGCTGTCAAGAGCCTCCTCCATCTCCGGCATCTTCCCATACCCCAACTCTCTCGCGCCTACCACGTGGCTATAATCCACAATTGTGAGCGGTGCTGCTGGAAGCGCTCATCTGGCTTGCTTTTATTTGCACCTCCTGCTTATCAAGTGGCCAGTTGATGTTGAGTCTGGCCACTGCACGCATCACAACTTCAACGAGCTCCTCATAAGCGGGAACGTGAACTGGCGAGTCTAATTCACGTTCGTCCGCCTCGATGCTGAGTACATCCACTTCCTCGGAAGCAGACAACTCAAGCATGGGACCCTCGTCACGGGCAGAAGAAGGCGCAGCGCGGGCTTCTGCACAATGAACAGGGGCTTCAGAACCTTCAGACGAAGAATGAGAAGGTGCCGCAGCAGTCTCATTCTCGTCTGCAAGGTCCTTTTGCGAACCCCACGATCTGAGTCGCCGCGCCGCCTCAACGGACGCGGGACCCGAACCGCGGGGAATGCAAGCCTGGCCATCATCATCAAAGACAGCCAGGCGGGAGTGCAGCACTCTGATAGGGAGTGATCACAATGACCGGAAGCAGCTCCCTTGAGAGCTGCCCGGGCGTGCTGCACTCCCAAACAGTCCACACATAACTGATGTGTGTCCCCACCCGTGATATATCTAGGGCAGGGGTGCACACATTTTTTGAACTGCTACTCGCCATAATAATGATCAGATACGTGACAAACAACACCAAATATAACAGACAGAACAGAGAGCGCTTGCTGAAGAGCGAAAGCTAACACGTGTGTGTGTGCCGGTGTCTATTTATACTTCCGGGTATGCCGTCACATGTTACGTCATGACAAAACACCAATCAGGATTGGAATAGTTTCATTCATACATAAGAGGCGCACGCTCAGGGAACGTCCCCAAAGAGTCGTTTTTAAAGACGCAAAGGGAACCTATACTAAAGTATATTTTTAATCCATTAACATATTTATTGACAAATCACTTAATACTTCCTGATATAAAATTATAATTAAACTTTTGGAGTATTTCTTTATTTCTCACTGCACATTTCTTAATATTATGCCTAAAATGTGTTTTGATATCATTATTAATAAGGATTGTATGATTGCTGTATAATATCAGTTATTAAATGCATGATATTTAAATGTACTTAAAGTATACTTACAATTGTTCCACTTTAGCACAATCAAATATATTTAAGTATATCTCGGACCTCAGCACTATTTCCTCACAATTAAAGTGCATTGAGTGTGAAATTAGTTGTTCCAGTTTAGCAGACTTTAAGTATACCAGTTTGGTATTCCAAAAGTATAATTGCAGGGTATTTATATTAAGCAAATAAATATTTAAATGTATTTGTAGTATACTTAGCACAAAACAATGTATTTCATATACATTTTAGTATATTTGTTTTTCAATAAGATGGTGCTATTGGAAGCTTTATGGAATCTTACAGTAAAGCACATTCGGTTTATGCATCAGTCTGGCTAGAAAATCAAAAATGAAGTACATTATACAAATCAAAACATTGTAAAGACAGGTCAACCTACCAAAATGCTTGAAAATGCAGTAACGACTCAAAAATATCCGCAGTGTATTGTTTCATAAACTGTTTTGCATCAACTACTTTAGCGACTTTCAATTGGCGTGTTTGAGAAATCAGCTGATGTTTGCCTCCAGAGATCTCTGAGAAAAGAGAACATATTGAGTTATTTTAATCTGATGCAGGTTTGTGTATCTTGTGTTAAAGGTGCTCTAAGTGATGTCACGCGTTTTTTAGGCCAAAACATTTTTTGTCACATACAGCAAACATCTCCTCACTATCCGCTAGTTGCCTGTCCCCTGAACACACTGTAAAAAAACGCGGTCTCTCTAGACACCACAGGCTCCACAAACGGCAACAAAAACAAACTGGGCTTACACGCACCACGAAACACAACAAACATTGCTCCAGCCAATCACCGACAAGAAGTATTTGAGGGGTGTGGTTTGGGGGTTAGTGCGCGTGGACATGAAGGGGGTGTGGAGGAGAGACGAGAGAGAAGCATGAAGAGGGAAGTTTGAATTATGGCCGACACACGACTAAAGAGACGACGTTCCGATGAACAAATTGTAAAGAAGAGGGACAAGGATAAGGAACGCGCGAAGTCCCGAATTTACATCGGAAAACCCTTGAAATGTGGCGAGAACGCCGCCGGCAGAAGGGCTTCCAATCAGACATTCAGTTGCTCTGTTTTTGCAAAACAGGTAAATCCATTTTTCTTTCTAAATTGACGTTCATGTTCGCCAAACCAACACAAGGATGTAATTAGCTAGAACTATGCAGTCAGCGTTAGCTTTGGTGAATACAACATATATGTTTCTAGCAGCTAGCGATCAATCTCTATTGTAAATGGTCAAGCAAATTCACAGTAGGGCGACAATTTGTGTGAATGATGTTTTCACCCACTGTTTGTTATGGATTTGAATGTTCATTTATAGGCTATTGACAACTTTGACTAAATTTGTTTACGACGCCGCCGTTGTTTATGCTCACTGGGAAACGCGAAGCTAACGTTATCTTGCTATTTGTTTACGACGCCGCCGTTGTTTATGCTCACTGGGAAACGCGAAGCTAACGTTATCTTACTATTATTGCGTACTTGTATGGGAGCTATAGTTATAACCTCAGGTGGCGAAACGATTTTAAGACAATGTTTCTCTTTGTCTGCATTCTGTTTTGTATATATAAAAGCATTTATCTAACTTGGTGACATTACACATTGAATGAAGTATCAGTAAAACTTAACTTTGTTTTTAGTGACTATTTTGACTTTCCTTTATGCCGGAAGGGAGGGGAGGAGGGAGGAGACGGGATGAGGAGGAGGGAGGGTCTAGCTAGCCTCCGTTTTTGTTTGACAACAATTCGAATGTCAACACTCCCGGCATCACTTAGAGCACCTTTAATTAGATGTTTTTGCATTAGTTTGTAGTTTATTTTACTGTTTAAATGTTGCTGAAAGGCCATTAAAGATACATTTTCCAGCACACTTTTGTGTATTATTACCGCTCAGCTCTGTTCTGATGGATTCATCAAGAGCTGACGGATCTTTGCCATTCAAAACCGAGAGATTCATGTCCACGAGATCCATGAGCACTTGGTGACATTCGTCTATGTGAGGGGAGTTTGACTCTTCTGAAGAAAACACACTTGAACAAACATGAACACAGGGCAAAATGTCTTGAATATCAAGTGCTTTCCATCCCCAAATTTATGACATTCAAATATTTTAAGGTGACACTAATCATTATAGCTCACTTTTATTTTTCATCATTAAAGAGATTAACTTTTTATTCCTCAGTAGGAAGCATGAACAGATCATTAGACACAAAATAATAATAATATGTTTTATTTATAAATCGCCTTTCCCAAGCTCAAGGTAGCTGCACAAGAATATATCAAAAACGCAGCATTAAGCATTAGTATGCATCACATAGGACATATATACATATATACATACACAATATACAGTAACAAAACAGCAGAACACTAAACAGAGGAGGGTTGGAAATACTGTAAGAAAAGATGGGTTTTTAGTTGAGTGTATAGTAGAACTGTAACAAAGAGTTAGAGGAAGAGAATTCCAGAGTTTCGGAACCACAGCACTCAATGATCTACCACCCATACCACAAAAGATAAATCAACTTGTCAATAAATAAAAGCTGTAATAAATGCTTTACCTTCCCTCGTTTCCGTACGCATCATATTTCTGTTCGTGTTTTAGATTTAGCTTTTAAATGCTGTAATAACTCTGGGGGGGAAATCAAATAGAATTAAGGTTCACATGATAATGAAATGACTCTCAGCTTTAGACAGAACTGAATCAGATCAATATTTCATGTCTAATTATTTACTTATGTGGCAAGTAGCTGTGTAATAAGCAGGATAATGTACATCTATCTACATCTAATGTTGTTATCTCAGAATAAACCCCTGACAGGTGATGAGGACCCCGACGCGAAGCTGGATGAAGATTATCCCTTACATATTATTGCTGCCAGTAAGTCATTTATATCTCATACTGGGGAAACAAACACAGAATTATGTAACTATGTTTTTAATGAAGATATTACAACGATATTCATACAAATAAGTAAGTGTGTGTGTGTGTGTGTATTTGAGTGGTCGAACCAGCTTACATGTTTCAATACATAGTTTGAGCGGGCCAAGCGGTTTTTCCAGCACAGTCGTTGTCAAAGGTATTCATGTCTAATACAAACACACTTTCAGTGTGAAAAGCCCTGTATTCACATGACACAGCACTAGTTGAAGTTTCTCAAAGTTACCTCTCAAAAAGTAGGTAATAGTGCCAGGTTCGTTTTCTAAAGTCCACAGGTGCTAAACTAAAGACCACCTGTGCAGGTCTCTGACTCAAAGTGCCACGAAGGAAACGCGTAACCAAATGATCTCTTCCCAAAGATATACCGCCCAAAGGAGTGTGAAAAGCAGCAATGGCCACCACATAAACCTTCAAGGTGGAGGGAGATAGACCTGCAGAGAAATGCTCTTGCAATAATTCCAGATCTTGCTGGCGCTCTCTGCACAATAAAGTGAACACTGTACAATTTAGGGCGTACAGTTTCCTCATGGAGGGAGCTCTGGATTGGAGTATGGTCTCAAGTTTAGAGAA
Source organism: Leuciscus waleckii (assembly GCA_900092035.1). NCBI lineage: Eukaryota > Metazoa > Chordata > Actinopteri > Cypriniformes > Leuciscidae > Leuciscus > Leuciscus waleckii. The sequence goes on from FLSR01001089.1 coordinate 164,006, forward strand.
CTGAATCTATGAGCTGAACCCCCTCAGGGGCCAGGCCCACAGTTTCCACAACTCTGGGCAAGGGTGAAAGATTGTGCCCTTCAGTTGGGACAACAGTCCCTCCTGACTGGAATCTCAAGAGGAGAGCCACTAACGGGCTACTGCCAACAGACGGGCCCCGTCCCGGCGAACCCTCTCCAGAACTCCCGGGACAGAGAGATCAGGGGAAAATGCGTGCAGACGTACCTTGGGGTAGAGTCTCCATTCCTTCAAGCCACCACTGCAGGGGTCTCATGTACAGCTGGCTAAAAGGTATCATGTTGGACGCAGATGCAATAAGACAGTGAGTAAGTGGCCTAGTTTTATACCATTTATGGCTGAGAGAACTGAAGTGATCAAGCAGATGTGCCTGCATGATCGTCGAGTCCCAAACTACGCCTAGAAAGGTGGTTCTCTGAGCTTGAAACAGCACACTTTTTTTGGCTTTGACCCCAACCTCTTCATATGCGTGAGAACAACATCTCTATGTTGAACCGCCATGTGGTCTGAATGAGCTTGAATTAACCAATCGTCAATGTAATTCACAAGAAAATGTCCTGGAGTTGCAGAGGAGCCAGAGCTGCATCCACACATTTCGTAAAGGTGTGGGTGATAAACCTAGGCCGAAAGGAAGTACTTGATATTGGTATGCTTCGCCCCCAAAAGCGAACTTCAGAAACTTGCTGTGTTGTGGAAGGATGGAGACGTGGAAGTATGCGTCCTTCAGATCTATCGTGAAAAAACAGTTTTCGGACCTGATTTGTGACATGATTTGCTTTAAATTAAGCATCTTGAATTTGAGCTTCTTTACACAGTGATTTAGATGGCGCAGATCTAGAAATGGAGGCAAGCCCCCATCCTTTTTTGGAACTATAAAGTTCCGGCTGTAAAATATGGATTCTTTGCTGTGAGGAGGAACATGTTCTATGGCCCCCTTGTTCAGTAGAGCCTTTACTTCCTGGTCCATGAGCAGAGGATGAACCACTGTGAGTAGAACCCCGTTGAATCTGGGCGGATGAGACCCAAAGCGAACTGGCAGGGAACATCTGACCTAACTGCTCCTTGGACTGCTGGAGATTATTGCGCCCCGAAACACACAGGTGGCGGGGTTGGCAGAACGGTCCCCTGAGGGCACCAAAAAGAAGCGGGCACCACATAGGGAGGTGTTCGCTTCCCCCTTGGAGGGGACTATCCTCAAAATCTTGACACCGCTGGCATCAGGATTTCATCGAAGCCATCTTCTAGACAATAATGTTCCTCAGATCCATTTTATCTCTAGAAGGCTTCTGCTGTGAGTGTCGCCCCGACCCCCAGCTTATTTCTTTTTGCGGGGGGCAAGGTAGCGATGCTCTGGTTTTGCTGCACCCGATGAGAAGAGCTGGTAGACGGCCGAAGAGGCCATGAGGAGAGAGCGGGGTGTAAGGACTGATTTTCCTGCTAAGACAAAACTCAGCCTGCAATAAAGCCATAAAACGCACCCTGGACAAAAGATAGCAAAGACCAGAGCACTTTGTCCTGTCCAAACTTTTCTTCTTCCTTATCTCTGCATCCCCCTCTCCCTCCACCCTCCTCTTCTCGCGAGTCAAGTCACCAAAAGTTCACTAAGAATGTCTATATATCACATTTGTGAATCTATTGTTTTTTTCTTTTCATGTTTGGTATCATTTTAAGTGTCTCAGTGCGATTGGTAAAATGGTCTTGATTTCATTGCAGTCATTGGTTTAATGAGAAAGATTGAGAACTTAGGAGAATCTTGTTCTCCTCTCTGGGTGATGTCTCTTAAAGATATCTCCCGAAACCAGGTGCTACCCCCTGGGGTACATGAATTGACCCCCCAAAAAAATGGTACAACCTTTTTGTTCTGGTCTGGGTATTTAAGGCTAGGTGACAGAGCAGTCTGGGGGAAGCCTGTAACCAGGAACGACCCCCATACAGTGCTGTTTCAGTGTTTTCCCATTGGAAAACACTCACACACCACTGTATGTCTCTGTCAGGAATGCATTGCTTACTTTTAGAGTCATGTTTGAGTAAATTATGTCATATATTTATTTCTGAATTGGCTTTTAATCATTTACTTGTGTAATTGGCATGATACTGTCATGATTCCTGTACTGTTTCCCTGTCTTGTATGGACTTTTGTTATTTCCTGTCCTGTGCCATGTTTTGTAGTCCTTTGTAGTTTTTCTTGTTTATTAGTCTCCCCAGGTGTTTCTGATTAACCACACCCCCTTGTTATCTTGTTTAGCTTGTTTGCCTGTGTATATAAACGTCTGTGCTTCAGTGGTTGTTTGTCGGTCGTTG
>FLSR01001089.1:166889-203082 GCA_900092035.1 Leuciscus waleckii
GTCCCGAATTTCAGCCAATCTCATCGGTCACCCTACCGTGAAATCCACGTAAACCCCGGGCGTGTGACTCTGTGCAGCATCGGGTCCCTTAATGAATGATTAATTTGAAAGTATGGGATGCTCAGAATAATCAAAGATCTAAATTAATTCATTTTCTAATAAGAAATAAGATCTAAATTTGATTATCATTTGAAATTGGAGTCCGATTAAAGGGATACTTCAGGATTTAGCATTAAGCTTTGTATTAGTAGAAAACCTGTAGTATTTTCGAATTACCGTGCTTCCTACACTCAAATCTCCCTGAGAGGAGAGATTTATATATTTTTTGTCTGGAAAAAATCCTCCAATGACGCAAAAATCGTCATTTTGCGTCATCAGAGGATTTTTTGGCCAGAGGCGAGAGACTACAGCCAGTAGGAGGGGCTGTCCCGCATGTGTTCAACCCGCCCATAGAGGGTGGGATCTCACTCACAGAATGTACACAGTATCAGCCGTCTTTCTTTGGAAGCTAAGCTAGCAGGCTCTGTGGAGAAAGCTGAGTAGTAGGGGTTACCATCCTCTTTTTCCCGGACATGCCGGCCGCCGAGATCGTCTAAAATGTCCGGGATTCGGCTTTTGCTTTCTGCAGTCGCCATTCATTGTTTACATGCACACCTTTTGTTTCAATCTAACTGAATTCATTCCGATTGGTGAATCTGAATGTAGTGTTTACATGAACGCTAAACAAGTGATCGGTTGATGTGCGTTTTAACATTGCTAAGAAAATTCCCGCTCCTCCGTTAGAGATACGAGACCGGCGCGTCTCAGTAATGACGCCACCGGCCTCGCGCCGTTCTCCCGCGGCCGTCAGCCTCGTCCTGCTCGCCACAGTAAACATAATGAATGGCGACTGTAGAACGCAAAAGCCGAATCCCGGCATTTTGGGCGATCTCAAAATACTGGGCAAACTCGTCACGGAGTCTCACTAGTAGCCTAGCCGCCTTGTTTTCAACTGCGCTCTCTAACTGGTAGGCGTGGCCTCCTAGGGCAGCGAAGCAAGTGCATTCTGGAGTTGTTGTCTTTCATCCACATAAGCCAAAAATACATTTTCTGGCTTTTCTCAGTCTAGAAAGCTCCAAATTCAAAAATAATTTCACATTTCTTCTACATAAATTACCTATTTTAAATACACATTCATCTTTCCAGAGGTGAAGAATCCCTTTAAGCGCAGAGCTAAAGTTATTATGAAACTAAATTCCAATAAATTAAGTGAACTTCACTGGAGCGCTGAAAAGACATACACGCATTATCCCTTCGCCCACCGTTGGATTCCGTCTTTGGGCCAATGGGTGGTCTTTACAAAGCTGTCAATAATTAGCTTATGCTGTCATATAGCAATAATTAGCTAGCTCATATATACGTGTGTGTGTGTGTGTGTGTGTGTAAATATCTTGTGAATGATTAGAAGATTCTACACTTTAGAAATGGCTTTTCATTAGTAACTATGTAAGAATCATGGTAGCTAACTAGTAATGACTCAAGTGTTATTGCATACTTTTATGGGAATTACTAATTATTTGGATCTGTATTATAAAGTGAAGATCATGGTAATTAACTGTTACTGAAGTCATTTTAAGCTTTTGAGGTTTTTGGTGAAGTTTTAGATAGTAATTCCGATAGAAGTATGCAGTAACACTCGAGTCATTACTAGTTATGATTCTTACAGTAGTTACTAATGAAAAGCCAATCCTAAAGTGTAGAATCTTATAATTATTCACAAGATATTCACACACACACACACACACACACACACACACACGTATATATGAGCTAGCTAATTATTGCTATATGACAGCATAGGCTAATTATTGACAGCTTTCTCAAATCATAAGTCTGTTATGCTATTAAATATTGATAATGTAAATAACCTTGTGTATTTGTTTACAATAGCAGTTAAAATGTTAATGTAGTGCTAGTCATTTGTCCTGCATTAGTTATTGATTAGTTTTGCATGAATTATAAAACTTTTTCAGTAGTTCTCTGGGAAGCATTCAACATTTTTTAGTTATTGATTACTTAATAGTGAACTACACGTTCATCTGTGTGCTATTTCTTATTCGTTAATCAGAGTTTCTTGTTAGTTAATAGTAGTTAATAGATTGTTAATATTGTTACTCATTTGTTCCTGTGTAGTTATTCATTAACGAAGGAACCTTATCTTACCTAAGCTCCCTCAGTATTGGCAGCTATCGCGTTTCTCAGGAGCTTAATGGCGAAATTCAGCAGGCAGAACCGCATCATCTCACAAGAAATCGTGCAATCGGGAATTTAGCGAGAGGGATTCATCCCCACATGGGTTTTACCTCAGATTCATTCATGTTGAGGAACTTGAACATGCGAATTCCAAGGGCACGGGAAGTGTACCCCGTTTTCACAGGATTATAAAATGCAATGCAAATTTTTGTTCATGTGTTAGGCCTATTTAAATGTTAAATTATGTTTTTTAAAAACATTATGTTATTGCTTAGCTACGTCATCCAACTCAGAGCTATTGCTGCAGGGTGTATGCTTCTCTGACCAGACTACACTAGGTTTAATACTAGTCTGTAATTATACAACATGCTTGTTGTATCAGATTTGCTGCAGCTAGGGGTGTAAGCTTCTCCCAATAGATCCCATACAATTGTTAAATTGGCTACAGCAACACACTTGTTGCATATATGTCCTTGCTTGCTCCAGCTTGGGGTGATGCTTCCCCCATAAGATTGGATCTATAGTGCTCAACATATGCTGCTAACATCAGGATTTATTAACCATTCTATCAGCATTAGTCATGTTGGGGGTATTTGGAAGAGAGAGAGAGAGAGAGAAAAAAACAGTATTTTCTTGGTTTCTACAGGAGTAAAACGACAATCAAGTATAACAAGGATATGACATCACTGACAAGCGAACAGTGTTCGTAGTACACGTCAACAAATATTACTTGTCTAGTGATTTGGAATTCATTCAAATCTACATATTCATGCCTAAATATCTAAGTATCAGCATTAAAGGACTGCAAGCCTGTCGGGTCCCGACAAAGTCCGACACACTGAGTCCATTCGGGCCGGGCCGAGCCAATTTTTTTTTTATTTCAGATCGGGCTCAGGTCGGACTCAGACTCATTTAGATTCTCTCCTTTCACCGTGCCCATAATATATGCGCAGAGCGCAGGCTACTGTATGAAATATTGTTGTATTGATAATATTATAAATATGCAATGCAGTATGAGATTACACGTTAGGTGACAGTTGACCATGGAGAGCATCAGGGAGAAGTTGGAGCGTGGGGAGTTACTAAAAGTTCCCAATACTTCAGGAAAAGCTGCCTTTCGAAAGAGTTTTGATTTGATTACCACAACAATGAGCCTGAAGCCTTCAACAGTGGATGCTATTCTTTTTCTTCACAACACTCGCAAATAAACAGCGAATGATGACCAACGTACATGTAGCCTACTCAGTTCAATGTATTTTTTTTATTTATTATATATTTTTATTTATTTAACGTTAGCCAGTTGGCAAAGAGTTCTTTGAAACGTTGTTGCTCAGTAAAGTTATTAACATAAAAAATAAAATAAAAATAAAAGGTAGGCCGTAAATCTTTATTTACTGTTGGATCACATTGGCTATACAGCCTAATATTCTCTACTGCATGCTTATGCTTTTCTGTAATGGACAGTCTGTATTAATATTTGTGTGCATAATTGTAGTGGTAGTTATGTTTGAGGCCTATAATAAAAGTTTACCTCTTAGTAGCTTGTGTATGTGTGTGCGAGTAGCAGAGACAGCGCGCATCAGAGAGCGCGCGTCAGAGAGAGCTTAAAGTGATATTGATGTTGGGGTCGGCTCGGGTCGGGTCGGGTTCGGGCTGAAAATTTGCAGACGTTGTCAGGCTGGGGCCGGGTTAGGGCTTGAACACCACGGGCCAGGGCCGGGTTAGGGCTGGATTTTTTGGCCCGTGCAGGGCTCTAATCAGCATCACACTTGTTGCATTAAACCATCCAGCTTTTATTGATGACATGTGTTGCTTAAGTCTGCATGAACCGGAAGTTGCCACTGACATTACTTCAGTATTGTGACATATTTCCAAATGAAGAGATAATTGAAGAGAAAATCTCCATCTCTCATCTCTAGCTCACAGCAGTTGTCTATTGCAGGGGAACAGTTAAGGATGTTTTGCCCAAGTGGTCAACTGACACATCAGAGAAGGAACACCATTCCAGAAGGGAAGCCATCTTCATAATTTGAGCAAAGATTATTAAAAGACAATTTGCACGGATGAAGGTTTACCACAAGACTACAGCAACAAGCAAGCACATCTGCTCCTGCATGAGAGGAATAACTGTCAACACCAGCAGGTGGCAGTAGCATTCATCACTCAAAAGGAACTGGAACTGCGGATACACAAACTATAAGCAAGCAGCGCCTGATTCATTTTGATAACTCAATCTTCACTTTCTCAATGAACGAGAGCATATTTAAACACTCATCAACTTACCTACTAGCTGTCATTCTTTACATACTGCACCTTTAAGAGGCATATTGATAATTAGTTAGTTACCGAACTGATCAACACTAATAGGTATAAATTAGTAACCATGGCTATTGAGCTGAGCAGAAACTACTGCTGATGTCGTTGTAAAAGACTCTCATTAGTTCAATTAAAATATTAATTAGCTCCTTTAACCATTTTTGTATAGCAACCACACGAATCTCTTTCAGCAGATTATCTTTGTTGTTTGTGATGTTTTTTCCAGCGACCTCCATATGATCAGTGATCATCTCAGCGCTGTAAGAACCTTGTATAGTGGTATATTTGTTCCTCCACTCCTCAATTTTATCTGAAGAAACATTAACACAATAAATCAGAACACAGTTGATATTTCAGTTTTATTCAGGACACTATAAGATCATAACTTGCCTCCACAGTTGCCCACATTAAAGAGAGGGATGTGGATCACGGTTGGAGTGTTTTGGCCTTTGAACACATAGAAGTCATTCGGTTTCTCGGAGTGTCCATTGGGAATGTTGACCTCAAGGGAAGGGATCTTTAGTTTCATGCATGTCTCAGCAGCTTTCGTCACTGTCTGCGGTGGGAGAGTATTGCAGTATAACTTCATAAAAGGGTTAGAGGAAGATTTCACTTCAAATTAAAGTTGTGTGAACTGGTTGTCAATCCCAAAAAATAGACAGTGTGAATGAATGTAGCCTTTGGGATTGATTGACAAGCGCATTTGCTTACAGGTGAGTCTCGAAATGTCCTGTTCACACAACAGCTTACAGTAGCGCCTCAAATACTTTTTGTATGAATGTGCAACAAGAGTCAAGCCCGTATTCTCTTACCAGTAACATAGAGACAGTGACCAAAGTAATATCAAAGTTGGCAACGTACATAAACCTGAAAAGTCTTGAGTTGTGCATAGAACACAAAACGGACGGGAGCAGCTCCGGTGGAATTATTATATATATATTTTTTCAAACCTGGATTTCTTTCTTCCGCTGAACACAAAGGAAGATATTTTGAAGAATATGACAGTTGTCAGACCCCATTCACGTCCATAGTATGGGGTCCATTAACTGTTTGATGATGTTGTACTGTTTGACAACTTGTAATGATGTTCTTCAAAATATCTTATTTTGAGTTCAGCAGAAGAAAGAAATTGAACAGGTTTGGAGCAACTTGAGAGTGAGTAAATGATGACAGATTTTTCATTTCTAGTGGATCCATTCCTTTTAATGAGCTTTTATGAGAGTATGTGAGCATTATTATATAGAGAGAGAATTATACAATACCATGAAAGGATCACCGTCACTGAAATCCAGGGAAATGATGAGGTCGATGTCTCTCTCTTTTCTCAGCACTGAGAAGTAGGGTGAGTTGAGCAACAGTCCAGCGTCTATATAGTCTCTCGTCTTACTTTCCTGAAGAGCGGCGGGCACTGCTGCATCTGACAGTATTGGAGTGAGCGATCACAGTGTGAAATTAGTCCATTTGTTATTCATGTTGAATTGCCAGTTAACAAACAGTTTTGTTCTCACCTTTCATGTTGTAGAGAAAGTTATTATTCCTGCCCCAGATCCACTGATTTATACACATCCCAATCTTCCAGCAAAGAGCTGCAGAGGCTACAACAAATGCAAATGATTTCTGAAGAGCTGCAGAGGCTACAACAAATGCAAAATGATTTCTGTTTTTTTTTTACAGTAATATTACTGTATTCTTAACAATTTCCTACTGTAACATACTGTATACTGTTGTTACTGTACTGTACTGTTACTAAGGTTGTTTCAGTGCATTCTGGGAAAATATTAGCCTACTGTAAATCTAAATATAGTACTTAATGACAATAAAAAACACGTTTCCATAAGAATATCTGAGCCAGCGTTCATTTTCTGGCCTTTTCTTCCCACAGTGCCGTGAAGATAAAAGTCCTAGGAGTACGTTAAATTGGTAGGTATACTTTTTTTTATAAACTACATTTATTTTCCACTTGCACAATGTGTTACTGTGTATGGCTAGTTGGTTTTTGTTCATTGATGAAATATGGTCAATATTGGTAAATCTGTATCTTTTGAAGTTCAGCTATGAAATGTGAAAAAAATGAAACCTGAATAAAGCTTTTGAATATACATTGAATTGAATATAACAGTACATTTAAGATAATAAAAACAACAGTATAACGGTGTACTTTATTTTACAGTATGCTTAAAACGACGGTAATTTATTTTACTGTGGTATGTAATACAGCATCTTCTGGATAATTGTTACCATTTGAACGCGAAACGCAGGAATGTCCTGTGTCGCGGCAGGATGGAGGCATGAAAGTAAGCGTCCTTCAGGTCGATCGCTGCGAATCAATCTCCAGGATGAATGCTTTTGAAAATGCATTTCTGCGTTAGCATCTTGAACGAAATCTTGTAAAGGGTCCGATTCAAGACACGCAGGTCCAAGATTGGTCTCATCCCACCCCCTTTCTTTAGTCCAATGAAGTAGGGGTTGTAGAAGCCACACTTCATTTCGGCTAGTGGAACCGGCTCTATTGCATCCTTCACCAGTAGGATTGGCAATTTCCGCACGCATGACAGGGGCTCTTTCGCTCGATACCGAAGTGAAACGAACGCCTCTGAACATGGGCGGACGCCTGCCAAACTGAATCGTGTAGCCGAGTCTGATGGTGCGGAGAACCCAGTTGGACGGATTGGAAGCAAAGTCTCCCGCATATTGATAGCGGCTCCCTGATGCCCGCAAATTAGCTAAAATCTCCCGGAATCTAGAGCGAGCGAGCAAGAGCGCGCAGCTCCAAACCGTGTAGAGCACACGGCAGAAAGGGAAGGTGTGTGCTAGTGTGTGCCTCAACAAGCCCATTTTTTGAGATATCAACCTAAAATGTGGAACACAACTTGTTCAGATTTTTTGCTTTCATTTTCTTGCAGTTATAGAGTAAAATATATTTTGCAATATATATATTTTATATAAAATATAAATGATTATATTTTTTAATTTGTACATTTTAATAAACTCCAGGGATGCAAACAGCGTGCTTTTCGGCGCCTCCCGCTTTTTTCACGTCAGTTTGGGTGACAAAGTCATCTGAAGCCATTCCATAGCTTAATGTGAGGGACAGAAGTCTATTTACATTAAAGTTTACGGAAACTCGTTTTCCCTCCTCTGCGGCTGTCAATCATTCTCCATTATGGAAGTAGGATAATGTCAAATGTTTTTGAAATAAAAAGCCTGTTGAATTGATAGATAGATAGATGTTTCAGGATGTGTTCAAGTAAAGGCAGAAACTAAAGAGTTGCTCTATACTGCCACCTGCTGTGTTCACATTCACACAACACAATACATGTGACAGTTGTGCTGCGGTCTTCATGTTTACCTTTATTCAGATGGACAGCTTATCAATCATGTGTAAAATCACAACAGTGTGAAACACTAGCTCGCTCAGTTCATCAGAATAAATGAGTTACAGAGCGGAATGTTTTACAGCAGTGGAACGAACGACTGTCTGAAATCCCTTCCTTCCAGTTCCTCTGCCCTTCCAGTTCCTCTGCCGCAACTGCAGGCTGGAATTACGTCTACACATGGTTTAAATTCACATTATTTATTACTCATCATCTCACTTACATTTCATGACAGAGTGGAGTCTAAATCACGACAGATGAAATGTTTCTGCCACACGCCTAGAATGACACACATCAAACATGGTACAGTGATTGCTGTTTCATAGTCTAATGAGGGTTATGTTTAAATATATGAACTATTTGTCTCATCAGATGTTTCTCCTCAACTTCCTAATGAGAAACAAATGTGGAAATAAATTACATTTGGCTAAAATTATTTATTAGACAGCAAAGTTCATATAATTTGGGCGTCGAAAAATTTGATGGTAGATTTAATTTAAGAGTCTTCTTGTAACACAGCTACTTCAAGGCGTTACCATGGTATCAGTACAACAAACAAACAAACAAACAAACAAACAAAAACAGTTTTACTTGTGTACAATGTTACTTTTAGTTTAGTGCTGCTTGATGTCAATAATATAGTTTTCATACACTTTGCATTGACATACCTTAATTTAAAAAATATATATTATTTGTAAATTAACATCTCTGGCATTTTTTTCAGCGAGTTTCAAAGTAAAGTATGATTTTGCAAGATTATGCACTCAAATATTGAATATATTTTAAGTCATGTGCTTGACATGAAGGTGAAAAAATTACTTCCAAACACATTTCCCAAAGAGGATAAACGAAGACTGAAGTCTTTATTAGAGCTGATTACAAGTCTTTTTTTTTTTTATCTTTTTTTTATTGTTGTCCAACGAACTTTAGTAGTATACAATATATTATACAGAATTTACATCTTAATACATCCAAACCAAAAACAAACAAAAAAGACAAAATAAAAAACAAAAAAACAAACAAACATGCCAGAGTGTACAAATTGACTGAGCTGATTACAAGGATTATCGTGCTGCCTACGTCACAATGCAAAACCTGCTGGTCGCGCGCTGATTGGACGCACGCGTCTCTCTGAGTTCCTCGGCTGGAAACACATGCGAACCGACCCGATCCGTGCCCTGATCCTCGAACCGAACCGAGCCGAGCCCGACCCCATGCTGGAAGATGGCCGAGTTGAGCGCAGTCCGACAGGAACTTGTGAGTATTTTCACTAGCGACGTGTTTTTTCTGTGGACTGAAAGCCGTGTTTCCTGCGTCACACACGGAAACTAGTGTCAGCTGTGTGAACTAGACTAGAGAATTCTCTCGTGTTGATGATTTAAACCCATAATAATAATAACAATGATTAAAACTCATGTACATACCCTCGTGTGCTTCCAAACCTGTATAAACTTACTTCTGAGAAACACAAACGGAGGTCTGTAGCAGAATGTTGTTGACGCTTCTCTTACAGTGGAAGTGAATGGGGACTGGATCTTTCAAGAACAAAAATGACGAAAAAAAGTAGTGCATACGACTTTACTAACTAACAATATTGTCTACAACTTAGGTGCTTAAACACAAGTTTGTTTTTAGTTATGTCAAATGTCATTCATTCTTGAATGACTTGATATTTGCCTGCCAACTTTAAATATGCAGAAGATTTTTAATGAACAATGATTTCGATTCAAAAGACTTACTATATAGGTCATATGGGGCACTTTTAAGATATTTTCATGGTGATTTTTGTCCTTTGGGGGTTTGACAGAGTCAGTCCCCATTCACTTTCATTGTATAGAGGAAAACAGCATTGATATTGTGCATTTCGTGGATTTGTATGTTCTCTGCAACATTACATTTTAGTTAAAGGTTCACGCAGTTTTTCCAGCAAAGTTTACTTTCCACCTGTTCAGCTCTGTGTCCATACATGTAATTTGCATGTTTTTTGCACAAACGGCTTCCTCTTTACTTCCTGGTTGTGCTTTATCTGCCACAGAGAAACAGAAATCTGAGCAGTTCTTTCGGGGAGTCTCGGTGTACGTCACCGCAAAAAGATGAGCAACAAAAACTGGTAATGACTCAGCAAACGTGGTTTTGTTTGTATTTGCTTGTTGTTTTGTCTCATGACCCTGTCCTGTGTCTGATAGGCCGTGCCGTTCTGTGGCGGCATCCGGGGCGGACTGCGACCGGGGAAGAAAATCACGATTATGGGCGTCGTTAATGCAGATCCAGACAGGTAGCTCATGTCAACACACAACTCGCACCTTGGACACATGCAGGGACGCTCGCTGTTGTGCGTTTCATCTTATCTGTGTAACTCAAGTGATCAAAGTCTGTTTTCCAGCGTAAGTAGGAATAAGGTTGGATAGAAAACCTTCTGATAAAATCACGACGTCTAGACGTTTGCACTTTCTTGAGTGCGTGACCTTGTTTTGGTTGCTCCACTCTCTAATTTAAACTCAATGTTGAATGTTCTCTCTCTCTCTGTCTCGGACAGTTTCGACATCAGTCTGACGTGCGGGTGTGAAGACGTGGCTCTGGATATGTGTGTACGATTCGAAGACCGGGAGATTTTGCGAAACGCCTGTGTTTCTGATAGCTGGGGTGAGGAGGAGAGGTCAATACCATATTTCCCCTTCATCGCAGAACAGCCTTTCAGGGTCTGTATCACCATCACCATCAGCTGAATTTATCAGAAATAACTATTTTTATTGCACAAAACAAAAAAAGCAGAGACCTAAACCTGTGTTGTTGAATTAAAAATGAGCCTGCTGTAATTTCTGAAGTCATGCTTTGCTGAGTCTGTCTGGGATGTTTGTTCAGGTCGAGATCCACTGCGAGCACCCGCGCTTCCTTGTGCTCGTGGACGGCCATCAGCTGTTTGACTTCTACCATCCGTGACGCCGCTGACGTCCATCGACACCATACAGATCAGCGGCGGTGTGACCATCACCAAGCTGAACTGAAGTGAAAGAGCAGTGAAGACTCTCTGTGATACTGAAGGACACTCTAGAATCTGTAGATCTGATGAATTGAACTTGAAACCTCTTTTTGAGCTGCGTGGAGGCATTTCTTTTCATGAGTATCATAATTCTTTTGCTGAAGTCAACATGAAACGGCATTCGCAAACCATTTTCTCTGGTAAATAATTGGTAATACTTTACAAAAGTAGAATAATAATTAATAGAAGATATGTTTTTCATTGTTAGTTCTTGGTAACTAATGTAGTTACTTAACGTTAAATGGAACCTTATTGTAAAGTGTGTTTTTCCCATCAGATTGTGAAAAGTGGCCGTTTTATACCAGAAAACTGTGCTGCTGGTGAACACTATTAAAGGTGCAGTAATCGATTTCAGAGAAACATTGTTGATACCTGAAATTGACATTTGAAGCGAAGCAAAATAATGCTTTGCGAAGATGAACGACAAGGAAGAACAAAAATTTAACATACAGTACACAAGAGAATATACAACCAAGAGTTGGTTGTTAGTCGCCAGCAGCACACACTCTCTCCTCTATCACGAGGGGACATGCCCCCTATTGCTGATTGGCTCACTCTCTCTCCTCTATCACAAGTGGACATGCCCCCTTCTGCTGATTGGCTCACTCTCTCTCCTCTATCACAAGTGGACATGCCCCCTTCTGCTGATTGGCTCACTCTCTCTCCTCTATCACAAGTGGACATGCCCCCTTCTGCTGATTGGCTCACTCTCTCTCCTCTATCACAAGTGGACATGCCCCCTTCTGCTGATTGGCTCACTCTCTCTCCTCTATCACAAGTGGACATGCCCCCTTCTGCTGATTGGCTCACTCTCTCTCCTCTATCACAAGTGGAGTGGACACGCCCCCTACTGCTGATTGGCTCACTCTCTCACCCGAGTGGACACGCCCCCTTCTGCTGATTGGCTCTCTCTCACCCCCATCATGAGTGGACACGCCCCCTACTGCTGTTGGCTACAAGTGTGTTGTGCTGCTCGGTCCGATCCACTTTCAACAGCATTTCTCAGAAATCACTTACTGCACCTTTAAATGACCTCAGTACAGGCTTTTCAGGGGAACCGCAAACAATTCAATTAAAGATTATGAATACAAAATATTAAAAATACCAATAAGTTAAGCACAATAAGAGTAAGAGTATGAATTCAGAAGGTAATAGGAGTTTTGGTTTTATGTTGACTTTACAGCGTTAAAATAGAGATGCCATAATTCTTATATCAGCACACTTTAGAAACGAATGAATGAATGAATGAGTCCAGATGTTGATGCACAACTAACAAGCTTCATTGGAGAACCTGTTATGAAAAGCTATAAATGAACGTACTGCCTGAATTTAACAGTTGCTCTCCAGCTAATGTTCTCAGGTGAGATTATTTATTTATTTCCTGAATACGTGTTTATAAACTAAACGGTGTGATTTGAGAGTTTCGTATGTTTTACAGTAATAGTGATCATTCCATTGTTATTCCGTTGACAAGCGCTTGTACTTAAAAGCACTGCATTATGTTTAGTTAAAGACACAAGACAACGCGATGAAGTGAAGTTCCTGTAGGTGCTTTCCTAACTTGAGACCAGAAGAATAAAACCAGGGGAAAATCTTTCCATTCCAGTGCTTTTGAATGGCTGTTATGTATTTATGGTCACTGAGCACAAGTTATACACATAATAAAAGTCTTCTAATGAATGATATTGTGTTGTGAGTGATGTTTGTAGCAAGGCTGCACACACTATTGACCAGTTCTGTACATCATTTGAATAAACCAGGAGCTTGTAGAAAAACAACGTACGAGTGAAAGTTTAGCTATACTGAGGTACAGAGAGATGTTTAAAACATGTATATGACTGGAGTATCGCCGTCCTGTTACGTGAACATTTCTCTTCCTGTCTGGATAGTTTCATTTGGATGTTTCCAGCTCATGGAAATATAAGACTCTTGTCTTCTTCCTGCATATTGTGCTGTCAAACTCTTGGCTTCGGTTTTCCTGTTGCTGTTCTTATCTCTATTCTGCTTCCTGATGACTGAGTATTATAGTATTATAGTAGAGTTGTTTCTTAATCGTTTTCCTTTCAGTAGATAGAAATGTGCTATTTTATTTGCTCTGGATCCAGAAAATTATCCTGGCTTGATTCAATATCTGTAGAAAAACCTACTGAGGGAGTATAGTTATTATATTATATTATATTATATTATATTATATTATATTATATTATATTATATTATAAATAATAATATTAATAATACAATAATATTATACAGTACTATAGTGAGTAACTTAATATATAGAAACTATTATTTCCAAATGATATTTAACACATTTATAAAATTAATTTGTCACAGTATAAATTGGGTCTTTATACATAAAAATGTATTTCTGACTTTTACATGTTAGTAATTCAGTGCTGGGTTTAGTTGAAATCTCCCAAATCAGCTTCGACCAATCAACATGAGAGTCCAGAAGTGCCACACCACAGCCCCTGATGCATGCTGGGTAATCCTCGGGAAAAGAGCAGGATACTCACACACACTGTCATACACACACACACACACACACAAACTGACAGAGAGAGCTCGAGCCAGTTGTGTGTGTATGTAAGAGCTACAGATGCTCGCCGTGAGGATGGACGCATCACTCCGGACTCCTGAGGTAAGAAGATGATTGACAGCTGCGCGAGAGCTAGCCGTTAGCATCGAGGCTAATGCTAGTGTTAGCTTGCTAGCATCGCCCTTGTTAATCAATGGGTTCTGATGCTACATTGAGTTTGCATGCTAACTGAATAAGTTTGCGCTTCTAAATCACCTAGAGAAAAATAACATGATTGTTATGGCAACTTTTTCCATTGTTTAGAAAGAAGCAGCTTGTTTTGACAGTGAGAAATAACTCGGTTTATGCTGTCAGGTGTCA
Source organism: Leuciscus waleckii (assembly GCA_900092035.1). NCBI lineage: Eukaryota > Metazoa > Chordata > Actinopteri > Cypriniformes > Leuciscidae > Leuciscus > Leuciscus waleckii. Next base: position 180,751 of record FLSR01001089.1, read on the forward strand.
TTTCACTGCTGTGATCAGGCTAACTGCTAACTGCTAGCCGGAATGTAACATCACCAAAACGATTCGATTCTGTCCAAAAGACTAAATGTCAGTTTAATTCGGATTTAATCTAGGATAAATACAGTTTAGGCTAAACTAATCCATTCAGTCTGATTATGTACGTTAGTTATTATGGAAAGTTGTATCAGTTTATGTCCTGTAGGCCTGCTGTTTCTTGACAGCTGTGATAATAAAATCAATTTATTTATTTGAAATCACTGATTTAATAACTGTACTCTTAAAGTGTGTCTTATGTACTCGAAAACTTTCATATAACAGCAAAATGTAATAAAACGTTGCTTTTGTACCTCAGAAGGGTTAAAGTACTGAAATACAGTCATCATATGAGTAATATGAATGTTGAGTTATGATTTTAGATATTTATAGATGTAGTCCCTTTAAATGGATTTATCCTTATAAGAAAATAGAGTTTTCTGTCAATCTTTTCAAATGAATGATGATGTCCTTCATTGCATGTTCGTTTTTATTCATTCAATTCACAATAATATGAAACAGAATAGTAAATTATTCAAATTATGGAAATCTTATGCTTTCTTGTATGTTTTTTGTGTGTTTGTGCTAGAATAGAGAAACCATTAAATGGCATATGAGTCACTAAAGTGGTGCGAATGTAAACTGTGGTTTGGCAAAGATCATGTCATTGTTTGAGCCTTCTTTCAGCAAACAACAAGTTCCCGGGACAATAGACCGTTTTATTTGGTTTGTGCTTTTTCTCTACTTTGTAAATAATTGCATTCAGTGACTGAATTCTTCTGGTTTATTTATTCATGACTCCCTGAATTGATCCGGTTTCCCTGTTGCTCCACTACTTCTCCTAGTATTAGCACTTAATTAGTGTCTAATTTGAAGACAATCTGTCTGGTTTTACTCACGCTGATTTGATTTGAGTTAGACAACAAGAGCCGGTGTCTGTGAAGCACTTTTCTAGTGAGCGGTGCCATCAGGAAGCGATTGTTCAGTGGGATTGGAGTGGTTATCAGTGCTTTGAATAGACGTAATTAACACAAGATTATTCATATCAAGATTAAGAAGATTTATTGATGGTTGTCTCAAAAGCTCCTTTTAAGGTATTAAAGCACAAGCAGTGTGGGATTATTCACTCACTAAAATGTAATATTTAGTGTTAAAACCACACACTTTTTGTAGCGCAGAAGTAAAAGTGTTTCTTGTCTTTGCAGTGATTAGACGCAGGACGACGCTGATGTAGAAAAGCGAGGCTCGTGTTAGTTAAGGAGGAAGCGTGTGCAGAAGCTCCTGCTGTTTAAAACATGCAGCGTTGCAGAAGGCGTGACTCTCTTTGTGTGTCAGAAATCATTTCCAAATGACTCTTTCCATTTCAAATTAAATGTAATTACAGTTTTGGACTAATCCTGTGGGCATCCTGACACTTTAATTATATTAATAGCTTTCCAACAGTCATCATTTTTTGCTGTTAAAAATTTTATTTAAAATGTTTTATATATCAATATGACACACACATGCATGTATATATTAAGAATTATTTTGCATGTATATACTGTATATATATTTATATAAAATGTATATTATATAGCCTATATAAATATAAATATTTTATATAAATAAAAAAAATTCTTAAATGTATACGTGCATGTGTGTGTCCTGTACATAATACACACACATATATTATGTAAACACAAACCTTTATCATTTACACAAAGAGCTCATAATCCAGTGTTTAAGAGCAGCTCAATTTGAGACTTAAAACACTGGATCACCCTTTTTATATTATCGTTTTTAATGGTGGATCATGTTAATAATTATTTATATTGTTGTTTCTGTTGATATTATCATTCATTGAGTTGTATACATTTTCTAAATGTATTTTGTTTTCCTTTGCTTTTTTGTAAAATGTAAAATTCTATAAAAATACTTGTGTATATATAATGTAAAATTCTAATAAAAATACTTGTGTATATATATAAAAAAAAAAAACACTGGATCATGAGCTGCTCATGTGTAAATGAACACGGTGCTGGGCTTCACTCTGAAACATGCAGCGCATATATTTGTCTTTTATTTAAATTAATCATGTTTCATTTGCCAAGAAAACTTTCTCAAACAATCACAAATCTAGATCTAGTTGTTGCCAAAATCTTGCCTTGTGTCTCATTGGAAAATACAATTTGAGATCGTAAGATCACAATTTGTACTTGTTTTGTCAAAGTCATATTCTTGATGCTAATCTAGCGTACATTGCTTTGCTAATCTGCTGCAGGCGTGAGCTCTTGGCCGTGTGTTTCTGCTCAGGTCCCCATGGAGCCTGACGTGATACGCATGTACTCCTCCTCTCCCCCCCCGATGGAGGACGGCGTCGAGGACGAGGACGATGAATTCAGCGACTTCACCGGCGTCCCGAACAGCACCAGCTTCTCGGAGTTCGACACGCCCACCTCGTTCAACCAGAATCGGGCTTTAAACGCCACCTCGCCGCCGGAGCTACTGAGCAACGGGAGAATCGTGGGACTGTCGTCTCAAAATGCTAAGGCTAATGGCGTGGCGCCTAGCCAGACTGGCACGCCCAATGGCAGAACGTTAGTGTGGAGGAACTTAAAAAGTTGACCGAGCATCAAGCTCACATCACGTCCCTGGAGTTTGCAACCGGATCTCGGACTGATAGCGACTGCAATGGCACCGCTGAAGTGCTAACGAACGGATTTGCAACGTTAGACCAAGTAGGAAGCCCTCCTACCCCACACAAAAACAGTGAAAGTCCAGATGATTTTGCAGATTTCGCTGCTTTTTCAAATGCTGAACACAACCAGCCTACAAACACAGACTGGGAACATTCAAATCAACCGGCGCAGAATGACATTAGCGACGGTGTTGTTGAAGTGCGAGGAGCTAGTAAAGTGGACAACAGCAGGGATTCGAGAAACACAGGGTTTGGATTCCCTTTGGAAAACTCGGAAGGTCTCAGCAACGGAGCTTGAGTTTCCATGAAGGGTCGGATTTAGATCAAAAGGATCTAGAAGTTGATGCTACTGAAGCTGTTAGCACAGCGCAACCGCTAGCCGTTAACGGTGTAGCCGATGATAGCGGCATTTCGCCCGACTCTGAGGAGAGATGTAGTGCTGAACAATCAGATGAGAAAGGCTCAGAGAACGAGAACGAAGAAACGGAGACGGAAACAGAGACTTCCTTCGGTCGGCCGCTATCGACAGACGCACTCGAAGAATTCGGCGACTTTAGCACGACGGGATCCGTACCTTCGCCTCCGCTTCAGGAGGACACTGCCACTCCGGCTGATCACAGCCAACTTGCCGAGGATGACGATGAGGATTTCGGAGATTTCGGGGACTTTGGAGACGCTAGCTCATTTAGCGCGACTGGATTTGCTGATTTTGACCAGCAGGGGGCCACAACGCTAGTCGCTCAGGCTGAAACGGACCCCAAAATGGATGGTGAAGACGATGAATTTGGAGATTTTGACGCATCACAAAAACCTAGTAAAACGGATTTGGCAGGCGAGGAAGCAACTACGTTTGCAGAGTTTCCTGAAAGTGACAGTTTTGCGGATTTCAGCTCCGCGCAGGTGGACAATGCCGGTGATACCGAGGTTGGCAGGCTTTCTCTGAGCCGGATCAGAGCCAGAATGGAGAGGAATCGTGGGCAACGTTCGGGCAGGAACAGGATTCATTGTGTACTGAAAAAACTGGAGACGAATGGCACGGGAACCAGACGGTTACGGCGCCCCCTACTGGTGTGGAGGAGCGCAAAAGTTGCACAACGGTAGGTCTGATAATCTAAAATATTAGTTGGTTGATTTATATTTACTGTTTTTGACTTTGTCCCATTCTGTTCCTCAATTTGTTGTCCTAAACGGTGAAAGGGATTGAAAACTGGCAGGGAAATGATACCAGATTCAGGAATGTACCTGGACCCGATGGTTTACTCTTTCTACATGACTGATTAAGCATTAATCTCTTTCATTAATTTCACTGTAAAGTTAGTCATTAAGTCGAAATGCATGTTAAAAACAGAAAAACACTTTATTTTAAAATAAATATATTTTCTAAGCGTAAAGATCAATAACACAAATATTGGGTAATATATTCAGTTTTTAATTGCACTGGGCTATTATCATCAGTCATTTTCTGTAATAAATGTGCACTATCATTCAGAAGTTTGGGGTCAGTAAGAGCTGTAGCAACAGTAATATTGAGAAACTGTTTTCCATGTGAAGATTTGTTAAAATATAATATATTCCTGTGATCAAAGCTGAATTTTCAGCATCATTACTTCAATCTTCAGTGTCACATGATCCTTCAGAAATTATTCTGATTTGATGCTCAAGAAACATTTCTGATTATAATCAAAGTTGAAAATAGTTGTGCTGCTCAATATTTTTGTGAAAATGTGATTGGCAATGGCATCACAAGAAAAAAACAGCATTTCCTTGAAATAGAATTGTTTGTAACATTATACAAGTCTTTACTGTCACTTTGGATCAATTTAATGCTGAATAAAAAAAAGAAAAAAGAAAAAATCTTACTGACCCCAAACATTTTGAACAGTTGTTTATGTAGATAATCAGTGTTTCTCTCCTCTCGTCCACTATCTTGGATTTAGTTAAATGGCAATTCTATATTTCGGAACAGTCTTTTTTTTTTATATAGAATTTTTATTGTTGCAAACTGCATTTTTACATTTTATACCACCCCACCCACCATAAACAACCCTATCCAGCCCCAACAAAGCAATCCCCAATCTGATCAACAGGACATCTGAATATCAAAAAATAAAGAATTAAATAAATAATAGAAATTAAATAAAAAAAATGAAAAATGACATATATGCATGGCACAATCTTTTCAAAAGGTCTTTGTTGAAGCCGTTGTTTTCTGATGTGTTTTCCACTAAGACTGCTCTGTTCAGCCGTTTGGAGAAGATCTTCCAGGCCAGTTTCGAGCTGGTTCTCGCCCCTCGGGTGGAGGAAGACGTGACCACGCTTGACACCTTCCTCAACCCCCTGACACATCAGGACAGGAACACAGAGACGACGGGTGAGGAGCCACGAGTGTGTTTGCTGAGGGCCAGATGCTGTAATGAAGTCTTCATGATTTTGCTGTGGTCTCTGTCTCCTCCTGTGGGTTTTGTAGGGCGTTGCGGGACGTGTGGCAGCAGCTTCAGGATGTTAACAATGCCTACGGTCTCCGGTACCAGTGGGGCGGCTCTCACACCAATAAAGCCCTGCTCTGCTCTCTCGGCATTGACACCAGAAATATAGTGAGTTGGATTGTGAAAAAAAGTTTTCTGTCTTTAAAGTAGACCATGTTTAACTTTCTTTAGTGTGTATTCTTGATGTTTGAGCATGAAAAAGTTACAAAGTCCCTCCAGCGGGAGTTATTCTCTACATCAGTGTCTCTGGCTACGTTTACACGCAACCAAGTAATCCGCTAGTAATCGGATTGACGGCTCAATCGGACTGAAAAGCCTTAATGTAAACTCCTTAATCGATCCAATTGAGCTCGATCCAAATGAAATTTTGATCGGATTGAAAGATTTCTTCCTTTTATTTAAAGGTTTATTCCTTTTCTAATCCGATCGAGAGAACATAAACACTTGATCGGATTGAAAACTGAGACTGAAAGGACTCGCATGTGCGATGAGGTTGAAATAGCGTAATGACGTGTGACGCGGTGAACAAGCTGTTCTTCCTGTTGAATAAAGTGTCGTATAAATGAGTGTCCCGTCATTCTAAACTTCTCCTTTCACTCCTCAGCGTCTGTAAAGTGGAGCAGGACAACATCCCACCAGTCCTTGTTTCAGATTCTCATCCACAGACGATGCGGGGAGGGGCATTTTTACTGCGTGATAAATATTAGCAGCAAGGCACAACGGTTCATATGCTCATTGTCTCTGAATTCTGACCAGAATTGGATAAATATTAAGTCTGCTGTTTAAAACAAATAATGAACCAATGTAGGAGAATGGTTATTAAACGCAAAAGGCGCATAAGACCTCTTTATATTCGTGCAGTTCACGTTAGCGTTCATGTGAACACTACGCTCGGATTCGTCATATATAAGTTGTGAAACATAAGAAACAGAAGTTGTGCATGTAAACGTAGCCACTGTTTCTGAACTAGGGCTGTCAAAATGGCTGAAAAGCTAAATCAGAATATAAAATATCTTTCTTAAATATTAGCAAAAAAAATATTCTTAAGACAATACTTGATGTTAGCCGAAAAAAGTACTGTATGCCCACAAGAGGGCGCAAGCGAGCGCAAAAAAGCAAATTTAAACCAAAATCAAGCATCGCATCTTTTATTGAAATGAAATGACATTCACTTTTTAAAGTGCATTCACTTTTGAAACTAGTAGGAAAATTAGGCTACAATAGTGCATAAAACGGTGTAAGTGCATCAGTAACCTAAAGGAAACACCCTTCAACTGACAGCGTAATATACTCATGGCTTGGCTTCGCGAACGAAGATTTAGGAAGGACATCCACGTCATCTACAAAATAGCAAACTGCCATTCAGAAACAATCCATTTCTACTCTCTTTCTACTTTCAGTTTTATTATTTATTTGATGAATATTCAAAATTCTTATTTTTATTTGACAGTGTAGTCTTGAGTTTCTTCCGGGAATGAACACGTCACAATATTCCTCATTAAATAATTAATATGCAGAATAAAGGGGCGGGGCCTGGTTGAGTTAGTTAGTAGTGTGTTGAAACTGGCGGTTATGGTAAGGAGCGGGACATTTCCCAAACACACTCGACCAATCACTAGACACTATATGGGGAAAATCATGTGTTTTGAACATTCAAGCATGAAAAGCTGTTCTAGTAGACCCTAAAAACTAAATCAAGACTCAATAATCTGGCCTCTTTAACTTTTCTCCTCTTCTGTTTGTGTCTCTTTCTCCTCAGCTGTTCACGGGCCATAAAAAGCACCCTGTAATTGTGCCAATGTACGCTGCCAGTCTGGTGAGTCGAACCCAGCTGCAGGCGATCTGTGTGTGTGTGTGTGATGCTGGTTTATTTTAAACCAGTGTGTTAAATAATCATTCAATTCAATTCACATTTATTTGGATAGCGCTTTTCACAATACACATCGTTTCAGAGGAAACTGTCTAAGTTATGCATTTCAGAAATGTACACATACAAGAATCACAGTTAGCTAAAAATCTATTAATTTAATCGATGTAATAATTTAAGGCAGAAACAATGAGCTCATTGAAGTAATGAATACTTATTTGTTAACAAAGGATTACGACATTTAGAAGAAAGATAGAAAGTGATCTGAGACATCTGTGTGTGTGCAGGGGATGCTGGAACCCACGAAAGAGCCGGTGAAGCCCGTCTCCGCCGCTGAAATGATCGCCTCGATAGCACAATCTCCTGCAGTCGTCTCGGAGTTGAGCACCTGTCCTCCAGACGCCGTGCAGGTGAGCGTCTTCACTGACCTTCATCTGATCAAACGCTTCACTCAGAAATCACAATATTGAATAATAAATCAATTACATGATTGTCTGTATGGTTGCAAAATGTAACGATATTCGCTCAGCTCTATATATAAAGTTGGATAAATAAGTGTAACGTTATCCGTGTACATACAGTATGTTTGTGTGGAAGGATATATACTATATACAACCCTCTACAATGCATATGCGAGGTAATCTTCACTCTGGCGATTAAATAATGTCTATAAGTAGCCATTAGCCTATAAATTCCTAGATTTTATTTGCCAGTGTGTGTACGAGGCTAAGTATAAGTTTAGCATAGATGTATTTTGACTCGCTGAACACTCTTACTGAGCACTTGAGAGTTTCGCTCTCCGTCAAGCGATCTGTACTATTTCAATGCAGCTCAGTGAACTTTTAAGAAGATATGGCGGTTTCTCCAGTAGTGGGCGGAGCTAATGCACAAACGGCAATCTCATTGGCTGGCGTTCAACCCTGTTTTGATTTCAGCAAATCAGTTTGAGTGAACGCTGAAAACGTGATTAATATTCATGAGCCCAGCAGCTCATCAATCCTTAGTGCGTTGTATATAGTTAGTAGTAGTAGAATTAGTAGTAGTATATTATGTTTTAATAATAATCACGATTATCTATTTTCTTTTTACAGAAACACTGAATGACCTACAATATCTTAAGCACCACCAGTCCTGAGTTCAGTTAAAATGACAAATATGCATTCATACATGATTACCATGTTTTAGTTCTAATTACTAAAGTTCGATCGGAAAGATGAATGAAGAACATAGGTCACTTACTCCTTTGCTCTGATTGGTTGTAGGTCTATCCAATTGAGTGCAGAGGCATTTTCTTTCCTGGTTCGGTTGAAACACGCCCCTTAATCACATATATAGGTTGTATATAGCAAAATCTCACCTGCTTGATTGCTTGTATCATCACAGAAGTGCAAATGATAAAGATTTATTATTATTTTTGCATTGCTTTTGTGATGAAACATCCAAATTCAGTGGCTACCACAATTTATAGCATCCCTTTCTTGATTTATTATTTGATCAAACTTAAAAAAAGTGGAAATAGTTACACAAAATTAGGATTTAAAATGCAAAAAAAGAGCCACATTTCTAAGGCTAATACACCAATCAGTAAATAAAATAATCACACATTTAAAAAGAATCAGACAGATAACTTTAAAATAGATTAAGATGTTTTTATTTTTTGCGTTACTTTGTTGGATATGATGTCCTCTTTCCCCGTCAGGAGTCTCTTCCTCCCGTTCAGTTTGACTGGAGCAGCAGTGGCCTTACAAACCCTCTGGACGGTAACAGCCACCTCTCGTCTCTCTCACTAACACCACAGAGAAGGATGGAGGAGCTAAGCTCTTCTTGTTCTCGACACTAGCCTGTAGATTAGCAGTCGTACAGTAGCCGTCTCTATGCTAATGTTGGATGTTCATGAATGCTTCTCGCTAACAGAAACCAACACTAATCTGCTCATGTAGATTTCAACACTAATCCAGATCTGAGCGTATATGTCAACTTCTGCTCTCCTGTTTTCTCTCTCTCTGTCTGTCCGTAACCCTTCTCCTCTCTTTCATCATCCCTCGTTCTCTCTGAAGCGAGTGGAGGCCGTCTCTGCTCAACCTCGATTTTTTCGGCCCCGTGGACGAGTCGCCCTCCGGCCCGGCCACCTCCATACCAGGTTTGCTGTTTAACACCAGTGCTGTGTGTGTGTGTGTGTGTGTGTGTTCATCATCTCGGCTCTATTTGCATCCATGTCTTTAACCGTCCTTTCAAATGACCGTTCTTGCATGCGTACCAGGGTTTGAAATGAACTTTTTTTCTCACCGGCCAATTTGGCTACTAAATTAAATAAGAAGTTGCCGGACATTCAGAACTTCTACTAGCCAAAGAAAAAAATTAATAAAAAGAAAATAAATTAAACCGATTAACAGCTTATATCTACAGTAGTCAACATTTGAAGTGGATCAAAAAAGTTCATCAAAGTTGTCCTAAGACAAGAACGGGTACTGTTCAAAATTCATGTATAACTTTGATGAAAGGTTTTGATCCACTTCAAATGTTGACTACGCTATATATATATATTATAAAATTAGGATTTCATAAATTCAGTTCTTATTCAAACACAATCCTGTCATCCAGCATCTCCTCCCTTCCTCTTTCATCCTTATCCTTTTCACCAAACATGTGTTTTAGGTGGACAGATCAATTCAGTACAAAAACATTTTTAAAAAGAGGATGTTGGAAAATAACAGTCTTTTCCATTAACCAAATGCTTTTTAATCTTCGCTATTGCTTCAATGCAAATGAGCAAACGCGCCGTTATTTGTTCTGAAGTGACGTGTGTGTTCAAGTAAGCCAGATATGCGCAGATTCTGCTCAATACGCTGTATTTAATATATCATGATGACTCACGAGTTCAGTATTTGCATTAAATCATTGCAGATTTGGCTTACACAAACTTCCCCTGCAAAGTGAGTAAACATAATAAGTAACCCGCCGAATCGGCCAGTGATCTGACAGCGTTATTATGGTTTTACCCGCAGTGTGCGGGTGTTAATTTCAAACCCTGATGCGTGCGTGTGGTAGCGTATCACACAGGTGTTCTGATATGCGTGTGATATGCGTGTGAGGCGTGGACCCGGAGCTGTACGAGCTGACCCAAGCCAAGCTGGACGTCAGCGGGGGGGGCAGGAGAGTCGTGGATGCGTTCGCTCGCCTCATGTCCACCGTCGAGAAGACCAGCACCTCCACCAGGTCAGTGAGACTCACTCGTTCACACAGACACACACACTTCCTCATGAGTTTATAGGGATGCTGGACATCTGTAGGCATGGACTCATTATTAGATCCGACTGCCACGGTTTTACACAAAATTGAAACAATTGCAGCTGTTTGAAACCTGTTACATGTTGAAAACTGTGTTTTTATGTGCAGCACTGGGTTTAATTTCATTTAGTGGTTGTCGTCCAGTTTTTATCCTTAGATATATGGTTATTTATTAGCATTTTTAATCCTACTTTGTGTGGCAATTTTTTTACTTTTGTAAGTCTGATCACATATAGGGTTAGTTCACACAAATTTGTAAATTCTGTCGTAATTACACACCCTCATGTCGATCCAAAGCTGTAACACATTCGTTCATCTTCAGGAGACAAATCTTTTTAATGAAATCTGAGAGCTTTCATTACACTTTCAAGGCCCAGAAAGGTAGTAAAGACATAATTAAAGTAACCCATGTGACTCAGTGGTTCAACTTAATTTTATGAAGCGACGCAAGTGCTTTCTTTGCACAAAAAAGCATAATTACCACTTTATTTACTTGATTTAATATTGACCCGGAGTCCATTAACACCACGACACATGCGTGTTGTCGACTCGAGATCGAAAGTTGTTCCGTGAACGCACTTTGGATAATATTATTTAGTAAATATAGAGGTACATTTTTGTTTTTTTGCGCAAACTTGTGTCATCAAATTAAGGTTTTTAGGTGAACTAACCCTTTAAGAAAGGGATGTTATAAATTGTGGTAGCCACTAATTTAGGGTGTCACAAATGTAATGCAACGTGTAGAAATGTAGAAAAGCTGTTATAAAGATATTCTGATGAGTCTGATATCTTTCTCTGATTTGTGTTGTCTTTTTTCTGATCTGGGTGTGTTTCCCGTAAAACAACGTAACTCGCTGCTTCAGAAACTCATTGTTTCACTATCGATGCATCGTTGAAGAAATCAACTAGCTAGTCACGTTAGTTAATGATGTCACGCACCTGTTGGAGTCGGCTAATAACTACTTTTAATGAAACTGCTTGAGATCGTATTAGTGCTTGATGTTTTGCTATAAATTACGAACACGGCATCTGAGGACTATTTCTCATTTTTCTCAGTTATTTTGCTTCACACATGCTTCAATAACGACACTTTGGCCCCAGATAAGGATTTATTGAGTCCACATGTCATGCAAACAAGAAACTATGCTTCTAACTACAGGTCGAGAGCTGTCGTTTCAACCACAACTTTGTGATGTTGTTTGCAAATGCTCGTTGAACTGCTGATAACGACAGAACTTTGACCATAGTTTGCTAACGGTGCTTTCGGGAAACACACTCCTCGCTGATCTCTCTCTGATCAGATTTCTCTTTCTTTGATATCTCTCGCTCCGATCAGTCTAATTTCTCTGATCTTTCTCTGATCAGTCCGATCTCTCTGTAATCTTATCTGTAATCTCTTTTTCTAAACATATCTCTCTGTGATCTGCCTGATCTCTTACTAATATGTGCCCTGGATCATAAGTCGCACGGGTATATTTGTGGCAATAGCCAACAATACATTGTATGGGTCAAAATTATCGATTTTTCTTTTATGCCAAAAATCATTAGGATATTAAGTAAAGATCATGTTCCATGAAGATATTTAGTAAATTTCTTACCGTAAATATATAAAACATTTATTTTTGTGTGAGTGAATGCAGAACAATCGCCAACATAAATGAACAACTTTAAAGGCGATTTTCTCAATGTTTTGATTTTTCTGCACCCTCAGATTCCAGATTTTCTAATAGTCGTATCTCGGACAAATATTGTCCTATCCTAACAAACCATACATCAACGGATAGCTTATTTATTCAGCTTTCAGATTATACCCATATAAAAAAATACCCATGTGACTGATTTTGTGTCCAGGGTCACATATGTCTAATATCTTTGATCTGATATTTCTCTTTCTCTGATCTGATCTTTCTCTGATCTGTCTGGTTTGATGTATCTTGCTAATATCTGATATGTCTGATCTCTTTCTATGATTTCCTTATCTGTCTGATCTCTCTCTGTGATGTTTCCCTCATCGGTCTGACGTGTCTGATCTCTCTCTCTGTGATGTTTCCCTCATCGGTCTGATGTGTGTGCTCTCTCTCAGCAGAAAGCCTGTGCAGAAGGAGGAGAATCTGAGCACTGAGGCTCAGCGAGTGATCTCAGGCCTGCCGGATCTGTCGTTCATGCAGGCTAAAGTCCTCATGTTCCCCTCCACGCTGACTCCTCTCCTGCCCGACTGATGCGTTCTTCTCTCCGCCTCCGTCTCTGTGTGTGTCGCTCTCCAGTTTACTCCATACTGACAGTCACATGATTTTAATTTCATCCTTTTTGGTTTTCTAGCTCCTTTTTTTTGTGTGTCATTTTCCTGGGACGTTTTTAAGTTCAAATACATCATGCTATGTTAAGAGAAGAGTGTGTGAGATAATCAGCTAATGATCGATCGCTCTAGAGAAGAAAAAAACAGATCATTTTATTTGTAGAATGGCAATAGAAAAGAGTTTGTGTTTATATTAGAGCCAATCTGTATATAATCAGGGATGAGAGTTTCCTTTTGATTATCCTTCACGGTTAAGTTAATGTGTATGAGAGAGAGAGAGAGAGAGAGAGAGAGAGAGAGAGAGAGAGGCACTTGCTGTTTTTGGTTGTTTGTTTTTATGAAACACTGGCTTAAAAGTCCTTCAGTGGCACAAATGATTATGTGAATGATCTGATTTGTATTTAGATATATAAATGCGTAGTTATATAGACTTGAAATCAAACCGCCTGCAAAAATTCCTTTTGATTTTGCGTAACAAAGGACTTTTTTTAATCGTTTTGGCTTATTACATTACAATCAATATTGGTATTACTTGTAGGTTTTAGTTTTTTTGATTTCACACATGCGTTAGTAACACAAAATAGTTTTTTTGATTTCACACATGCGTTAGTGAACACAAAATCCTTTTTTTTTTTCTTCTTTTTTTTCCGTGCGAATAGTTTAAGAATGAACTTGCTTTCCTCACTGACAGACTGTAGACGAGTCCATCAACAACTACAGAAACGACAGCTTTTCCTCAATATTTTTGCTGCTCGTGTTCGGTTCTTATTTTGTTGTTTGTTACTTTTTAATGTAAGTTGAAACCACTGGCTTCGGACTGTAATGTAGTGAAGGAATCGTTGAATGAATGATTAACTTGAATATATATATATATATAGCTGTATTGAGAATAAGGGACCAATATCTGCTGTAACGTTTTGCTCATTTTCCTGTTATCATTGTGTTTTTGGTCATGCCGTATCTGTGTTTTATTTAATCTGCCAAATCCTAAGCAACTCTTTTGGAGGACGTCTGCCGTCACAGTGGTCCTGTACGCCAGGAGTGCATGATGGGAAACGTTCACCAGAAAACATCTGTAAAGAGTTTCCCATCTTTTGGCTTTTCTTTTTTTTCCTCCCAGTTCTTTTTGTGTGTGTGTGTGTGTGTGTGTGTGTGTGTGTGTCATTGTTTATTCTGTCTCCTGGAGGATTTTGCACATTGTAAAGACATACAGAAGAACTGCTTACATAGTTAATGTGGCTTCGGACTGTGTACAGTCAAACTATGGATCATGTAAAAATTGTTATGGGAAAATTCCTATGGAAAACTCATACAGATGAATGATATCTCTAAAGAGCCTGTACCGAGGTCAATCGCGCATGCCTGGGTTCTTTGAAAAAAACAAACTAGTGTGTAAATTTTCTTTAAGTGTACACAAGAAATTAAAATAATTTAAGAGAAAATGCTGTTTTGGTGAGAAATCATTGTTTCCGAATTTCATTCATGCCTGTATTTAATTGGTTTATTTTGGAAGGACAAACTGAACACAGTTTTATCTTGGATTTTCTTTTATTTAAAATTTTTAAATACTAAAATAGTGTAATTCATATCAAATTTCCACAAGAAAAAGGTATTAAAATATCACTTTATCACATATAATGATATTACAAAATGGCTGCAATATATTACATCACATTGCTACTGTATCAAAATAAATATACGAACATACGCATATATACGTAACCTTTTTGCTGTACATACCATAATACAGAAAAACCAACCTTAATATTTCCTGATGCAAGTACAAAAAGTATAAAATGCCTGTCAAATTATGACCCAACCAAAACCTCCATAATGTGATCCAGTTCGTTCAGATCAAGTTTGAACGTCTGATTAGACGGAAGAGCCGATTGGCTCGTCCCGCCGTTTCCGTAACCAGCGAGCGTCTTAACGAGGTCGTCCGTTACCATGGAAACGCTCAGGGATGAACTGCACGGGGTGCTGTCGAACAGGAAGTTGTCTATTTCCGTGAACAAGAAATCGTCCAATGAGAAGTCAGCGAGGCATGAGAGGGTGTGGCTAGATGTGAATGGGGCGGAGTCAGAGAGAGAAATAGAGGAGTCCACAATGCTGTGCATTTCAGAAAGATCTGGATCTGGATCTCTCAGTTCTCCTAAATTATCCGAGTCAGTGCCACTAGTAATGTCCGGCACGTCCTGGTCGGATGTGGAAAATAAAGCAGTTATTCCCACTGTTGGACACAGAGCTTCGATTTCGCCAGTGCTGTGCTGAAGCTGTCCTTTATAACAGGAGATGAGGGAGTCTGCGGTCTGGAAACACACTCCTCTCCTCTCAGCTCGTCCTGGATGTGCCGGAGTGTGTTCGTGATGAGCACCCTGCGGGCCAGGTCCGGCTCCCCGTGTCCCGGCCGGGTGTGCAGCTTCAGTAAGGAGAGGTTGAGCACCGTCTGCCGCTGAAACCAGTAGCAGGTGTGCGATGCCTCCATCTTCATCACACCATCCTCTTCCTCCTGCTCCAGCTTACGCTTCACGCCTTTACCCAACATGAAGCGTTTATCTAAGAGAGAAACACACAGTGATGAAGCAAAGTGCATCTCAAAAACATTGATATTTGTATATTCATATTTTAATGAATATATATATTTATGATTTATGGTATACAGTAGTCAACATTTGAAGTGGATCAATAAAGTTAAAAGTTGTCCAAAATTCATGTATAACTTTGATGAAAGGTTTTGATCCACTTGTAGAAATGTTGACTACTGTAGTTAAAATTTTTTTATTTGTTTCAAAAAATTATATTTTTATTACAAATCTATAGTAACGTTTTTCTTAAATGAGGAACATTTTTATAAAATTAACCGAATTAATTTATTAATACATTTAATGAACAACATTAAATAAAATGGCAATATTTACTAAAATTACTAATATTTTTGTTTTCAATGTTTTCTATAGTAAAATATTTTAGATGTAATAAAATGCCAATATTTACTAAAATGTAAATTTTTGTTTTAAATGGTTTCTAAAGTAAAATATTTCAAATATGTTTTATTTAAAAAGCAACACAAATAAATGTAATAAAATGAACATTTTGATATTAATATCTTAATAACTTTAATGGAATAAAAGACCAATATTTACTAAAATGTGCATTTTTGTTTTTAATGTTTTCTATAGTAAAATATTTGATTTATGTAAAAAGCAACACAAATAAATGTAATACAATTTAAAAAAAAAATGTATTTAGTTCAAATGAACAGATTCTGTTCATTAATATTTTAATATTAATATCTTCATACATTTCATGAATAAAATGTAATGTATCAAAATGGCAATATGTATTGAAAAATAATTTATTTTAACATTTATATTTTATTTTATTGAAATGTTTTCTATAGTAACATTGAATTAAAAAGAAAATAACAAAAGTAAATATAATAAACTTAAATGTGAAATATATGAATTATATCTTAATTATTCAATTTAATTGAGTGTAGCTATGACAATGACAGTATTTAGTTTATTTTAAACATTTCCTATAGCAACATTTTAAATATTTTCTTAATAAAAAAAATTATAAATGAGCTGAATTATTTGTTCAAATACAGTAGCATACACATATCGTAGCGTAGGCGTACTACATATTTGAACATTTTGCTCAATGAACGTTTGGTCAAAATCAATTGTTGTTTCTAAGATGAAAACAAATGAGAAAAATATGATTGCTCTTCATAGAATAGCCAAACACACCGTACTTTCCTCTTACTCAACATCCATCGCAGAAAAACTCCTGATACACACATGACTCTTCTCAGTCTGGTCTCTGAGATTTACTGTAAATCAGAGCTCTTGCTTTAAAGTCGCGTCACTTCCTCAAAGCAACTGAATGGCTGGTAGTTATGGTGAAAAGTTTGAGCCCAAACTAAATGACAAACAATCACGTGTAGTTCACATGTGAACAACATCCAGAGAGTCCGAGTCACGCTCAGACAGAGACAGCGCGCGTTCTAAAACCGTTTAGAATTCCAGAATTCTAAATCCAAACGTTTATGTTTGAATCTCGTTCGTTCTTTATTGCGAGTGACGACATAATCGCGTACAAGTGATGTCATAGCCTAATATAAGAAGTTCACAGTAGATGTGCAGGACCGTGAATCTACTTCTCTGTGCTGTTCTCGCGTCAGTTAAAAGCGTGGATATTCACACGAATGCATTATTTCACAGCAAACCTGGAACTTGAAGTTCTTTAACTGATGACAGTGAAGTGAACCCGTGACATTTAGCGCTCCACGCCCCATTATATCAGCTCAAAGTGAAACCTCAGCTGGCGCAGTGAAATGAAAGCTTCAGGGCTGTCTTTTACATTTTCAAGTAAACCGACAAGTAATGAGAATACAACAGGCTCATCTGAAATGTGATTGACCCACTGAGACCATCTGCAGTAACTGCGGCGCATTCTGCACAACGGGTCGAGTTTCAGTGATTCGGGAGCTTTAAATAATCCTACTGTTTAACTACTACTTTCAAGACAATCTAAAACTAATTAGACCTTCAATACATTACAACTCCAAAAATAAATACATATAAATAATATACCGTACAGTCACACAAAACACAAGTTTTGACCTTTAAATCTGATCATTCACCCTTGTTCTAATTTTTATTTGTGTTATTTGAAAAATGTTTGACCTTTAAATCAACCATTTACCTTAGCTCTCATTTTTCTTTTTTAAGAAAATGACCTTTACGATTAACTATGTTTTGAGCGCTTCATGAGACTCGCGAGTGAACTGAACTGGTTTGTGTGAACTCACCACACGCAGGTCAAGCGAGGACTTCAAGCTGCTCATCGGACTCGTGTAAAGCCTTCACTCTTTCAGTCGCGTGCGTCCGCTTCGGCTCGCGCGATCGTA
The DNA here is from genome assembly GCA_900092035.1 of Leuciscus waleckii. Lineage (NCBI taxonomy): Eukaryota > Metazoa > Chordata > Actinopteri > Cypriniformes > Leuciscidae > Leuciscus > Leuciscus waleckii. The sequence continues at coordinate 198,316 of FLSR01001089.1, forward strand.
TTCGGCGTTATAACGTGAAGCTCGTGAAGTCACTCGTTCCGATCGACGCGCGGACGAGTCTATTCCGCCTCCGAGAAACCCGCAAGCGGAGTCTTCACGAGTGACGCAAGCCTCGCAGATGTCGACTGATGAATGAGTCATTCATTTGAATCGGTTCGTTTGAATGATTCAGTCCACCCGACTCAAGAAACGCTTTTGCTGCTCAAAGGGATGCACTAATACACAGTTAAATATGGTAATAGTTGGAAAAAACAATTATAAACTATATAATTTATTAGCCTACTGCAGGTATTTTATAATTGACAAGCAAGATCGTCATTTGGCGCTGTTTATCATTTAAATTATATATTTTTTTCTTCATTTTTTAAATACCCTTACGAAAACTAGTAACCGTGCTAGTAGCACTAATAATGTCAACACTATACGGCTATTTGGAGTTTCCAGTTTCACCTGGAGTGTCTTACCTATGCATTACATCAAAAAACATTTCAGTTTTATAAAGTCTGGACCCCATATCTGAACTATTTGGAAACTCATCTTCGCCCTATATATTACATATAATATTGTATAACATGTATAACTCTCTGGACAGTGATCCTCTTCTGCATCTTTTTGAAATATGTTATTGTTTTGTTTTTATTCTCTTATTATAATTTATATCTCCTATTCTATTCTCTGTTTTTATTATGGTGTAGTCCTGTTTAATACACAAATCTAAGATATAGGTGTTCCTTTATTTTATTGTATTGTATTGTATTTATTTATTTGTTATGTCTTGTTATATTTGTATTATAATGAAAATTCAGTAACATAATTATATATAAAAATAAGAATAATGTCAACACTAATGATTTTCCTATAAAACAAGAAAATAAACTTTCGACTTTTTTTTTTACCTAACGTGATCATGATCGTGATCATTGAAATGAATCGCTCGAGCGAATCGATTCACAGAAATGAATCCGAAAACTTAGCAAAGCTACAGATGTCTGCCCCCCCTCCTCCTCCTCATTCCTGTCTGCATATGTCAATGAACGTGACCTCGCTCTCCGCGCTCCCGTGGAAAAGCCGCAAATATGTGAAGTATTCACGACACGAGCACTTCAGAAAAGAATCGAGCTAAATATAGCTATTTCGTATTGTAACTCAAGTTTATGTGCACTTTCTCATAGACAGCAGAAACTAGACCGAGATCAAACAGAGAAGTTTCAGAAAACATTCTCAGATTTGCCAGTTTATGAAAGTCTGCAATCAGTAGGCTATGCGATCTCAATTCAAACATTTCTCAAATGATATGCTTTTTCAACTTTTTAGGTGTCACAGACCCCAAATATGATCGTCATCATCATGCGAGGGACCCCCAACACCCCATCCAAAAAATGTAAAAGGCTGCTATATATTTTTGTGTAAATATCCATGTTAATCTGTGAAAATTTAATATTTTAAATGTGTAATATTTTAAAAAATGTACTCACTTGGACTGTTATTTATTTAAATATAATTTTTAAACGTATTCATATTTTTATTTTATTTATATGGATCTACTTTGTATTATATGTGTATATGTGTACATATACACTCACCTAAAGGATTATTAGGAACACCTGTTCAATTTCTCATTAATGCAATTATCTAATCAACCAATCACATGGCAGTTGATTCAATGCATTTAGGGGTGTGGTCCTGGTCAAGACAATCTCCTGAACTAAAAAGTGAATGTCAGAATGGGAAAGAAAGGTGATTTAAGCAATTGTGAGCGTGGCATGGTTGTTGGTGCCACACGGGCCGGTCTGAGTATTTCACAATCTGCTCAGTTACTGGGATTTCCACGCACAACCATTTCTAGGGTTTACAAAGAATGGTGTGAAAAGGGAAAAACATCCAGTATGCGGCAATCCTGTGGGCGAAAATGCCTTGTTGATGCTAGAGGTCAGAGGAGAATGGGCAGACTGAATCAAGATGATAGAAGAGCAACTTTGACTGAAATAACCACTCGTTACAACCGAGGAATGCAGCAAAGCATTTGTGAAGCCACAACACACACAACCTAGAGGCGGATGGGCTACAACAGCAGAAGACCCCACCGGGTACCAATCATCTCCACTACAAATAGGAAAAAGAGGCTACAATTTGCACAAGCTCACCAAAATTGGACAGTTGAAGACTAGAAAAATGTTGCCTGGTCTGATGAGTCTCAATTTCTGTTGAGACATTCAGATGGTAGAATCAGAATTTGGCGTAAACAGAATGAGAACATGGATCCATCACGCCTTGTTACCACTGTGCAGGCTGGTGGTCGTGGTGTAATGGTGTGGGGGATGTTTTCTTGGCACACTTTAGGCCCCTTAGTGCCAACTGGGCATCGTTTAAATGCCACGGCCTACCTGAGCATTATTTCTGACCATGTCCATCCCTTTATGACCACCATGTACCCATACTCTGATGGCTACTTCCAGCAGGATAATGAACCATGTCACAAAGCTCGAATCATTTCAAATTGGTTTCTTGAAAATGACAATGAGTTCACTGTACTAAAATGGCCACCACAGTCACCAGATCTCAACCCAATAGAGCATCTTTGGGATGTGGTGAAACGGGAGCTTCGTGCCCTGGATGTGCATCCCACAAATCTCCCACCAGGGGGGTGCGAAACGACCACCATTCAACCCGAAATAAGTAATATAACCATTCCAATGACTCCGAAGCTGTTCAGTTAAGGTAAAAAAAAGTTACTTAGTTCACCTTTAAACCTTTGACACGTGTACGATCACTATCCAGATCTGCGTGGCACCATAGATTGTAAAAGACTGTTGGCACTGATCCAGAGAGAGCCGTTATCATGTATTAAACAGCTTCACAAACAGTCTTTTCAGCTACACGGTATCATTATTTCTCTCATAAAAAAGTTTGTAGTTCAGATATAAACACTGATGTCTAAGAGAGCGATCAAAACAGAGTGAATCACCTTCTGAAAGCAGCTTGATGCATCAAATAACGATTACATCGTTACACCAGTAGGTGGCGACAAGTGACCATTACAAAAATAGCTGCAGAAAAAAACATTTTGTCAGAACCTCTAATCAATTGCATGTTATTTTGTTTAGTTGTCTATTCAGAATAGTGGGAGAATCATGATCTTTATTTTTTTTGAAATTCGAATTAATTCACCCAGATTTGTGCAGCTCTATAATGTAATATACTGTCAAATGTATTTTACTCCGGTGATCAAAGCTGAATTTTCAGCAGAAGTTTCATTCTCACCAAGACTGCATTTATTTGATTAAAAATACAAAAAAATCTGTAAAAATGCGAAATATTATTCCAATTTACAGTAAGTGTTTTCTATGTGAATATACTGTTAAAATGTAATTTATTCCTGTGATCAAAGCTGAATTTTCACATCATTACTGCAGTCTTCAGTGTCACATGATCCTTCAGAAATCACTCTAATATGAAGATTTGCTGATCAAGAAACATTTATGATTATTATCAATGTTGAAAACAGCTGAGCTGCTTTATATGTGTGTGGAAACAGTGATACTTTTATTCAGGATTCATTGATGAATAGAAAGTTCAAAAGAACGGCATTTACTTGCAACATTATAAATGTCTTTTCTGTTATTTTTGATCAATTTAATGAATAATAGTATTAATTTCTTTTAAATAAATAATCTCATTGACCATAACCTTTAGAACGGTAGCGTCCGTCAGATCTGACTAATAAGATCATCTGATCTTCAACACTGGAATCACATGACTGGCTCGTTTATGATGAAACACATGAAACATTCCAGTTAAAACCATTTTATTAAACTTTTCCTTCATAGTTTATTTAAACATTGTGTGACATAAAAGAAAATAGAAATAGAGGAGAAAAAGACCATATTTCCCCCCCGAAAACAGAAAAAATTACATAAGTAAGATGCTTTAACTATTGTGATGTCATTTCCTGTTTATCAGTCACTCGCATTCATACATAAATCTGCATCTCTATTACAGTGATGCTGCTGTTGTGCTGTCAGTAAACAAATGTTGAGTCCAATATACAGGATATACATAATATACGTGTGTGTGTGTGTAAGCGTCAAAACTGATTAAGAGACGGAACCAATTCATAACATTGACATTTCAACTACGAGGATATGGTTCTTGTTTTCCAAAGTATTATCACACACAATTGCACAGGATGATAATGCTGTTAGAATCGTGGCAAACAACAAACACACAATGACAATGCATTTGAACAAGCGCTTTCTGAAGCGTTGCGCTCTGACGACCGGTGTCTTGAAATGATGAAGATCACAAATAAAAAATAAAATACAAAAAAATCAGGGAAAAAAACCAACGGTCCACCAAAAGCAGAGAGAAGGCAGCGGTTGAAGGAGAGGTCGCCGGGGCAACCACACCGGGAGCCATAGTACGGAACCCACTGATCAGAGGTCAGCTATGACATCACAGTCCACGGCTTCCTCCAAAGTCCCCAAGAGGAAGTTCAAGGCCAGATCGAGTTGTGTTTCCTCTGAGCGCGCAGGAGACTCTCGGATGCTTGAGTAAATGAGCGCAGGGAGTTTGAGATGTTCCTCCAGCAGAAGACGGGACGCTCGCTGGGTTTAGGAGATGTGTTTGTCTGGTCATGCAGCCATGTGCATGCGGCATTCAGTATCAGGCGGTTTCATTTGATCCTTTCTTACTCTGTTTCTCATTAATATTCTCACTCACACACACATATACAGTCTCTCACACACACACACACACACACACACACAC
>FLSR01001090.1:0-61980 GCA_900092035.1 Leuciscus waleckii
ATTCCCAAGACTTTACGTATTGTTCCCCTATACTTACACGTAAGTACTTTATAGGTACACTGTAATTACCGAAAGTTACACTGTACTTTCAATTTAATTACGTAGTACTTTCCGGGCTGTAATCTAAAGCGTTACCCAAAGTTACTTATAGTTAGCAGAATGTCTAAATCAAATAAAGTGTTATCTACATTCTAATTTGAAATAAACTGGTTAGTTAATTAGTCTTATGCCAACATGCTAATATTTGTGTGTGTATATTTATGTTCATGGCTTGGCACGTTTTAAGTATTTTACTGTAATAGCAATTTTTGTTTGGAAAAAGTTAGATATGTGAAATGTTCAGTTGTAATCAAAATAACTCAAATGCTGTTGATAGAGCATATTTGTACTGAATTGTCCTTTAAACACAACAATACTCTAATTAAATTCCCCTATTGCATTGCAATGTTAATAAAATTGTATATGGTCATCTCCTACCCTTTTCCTAATTTGCTTAAACAGCTTCTTTCTTTAGCATATAGCTCTGGAATCCATTACAAATCCCTGAGATAGACAAGTCATTTGCGCTGAAATAAACTGGAATCAGGAACTGTCCCCTTGACGTAATGTGACTCATTATCAAAATCCAATTAGCCTCAAACAGTGAGTGACAATGGAGAGTAGGAATGTAAAAAGCTTTATTATGTGTGTATTAGGCCCTCTGTGACAGAGTAGCGGAAATGAACTTCCTTTGTTTCTTTTTTATGTCATTACTTTGTTAATTAGGGTGCACACACTCTCTTTAGAGATGTTAATGGGTTCATCTCCCTATTTCTAAACATTTCAGTTCCAGAAATATCTTTTTAATATTTATCAGAAGAGACATAGAGAGATCCTGAGTCAGTCTTAAAGCTAAAAAAGTGAGAAGGAAATAAAAGAGATTAGATCAGATAAAAGAAAGAAAATAAATGAACAGTCCTTTCATTTCTTCACTTTTTATTTTATTTGCCTACTTTGAATGGCTTTGCACAGTTAATAAAAATGCCATCTATGAATTTAAAATAATTAAGTTTCAGTGGCTTAAAAAAACACACAAAAAAAACAAACAGATTTAACAATGATAATTTACACAAAATTCAAGGGGCCGTTTACACAACACTAAGAACGGAAAACTTGTATGTGTTTTGGCCATTCGTTTACGCTACAAAGACATTTTGGGGCCTGTAAACACACTTTTGATAAAGGGTTTCAAAGTGCAAGTTTTTGAAAATTATAACGTTTCATCTCTGTGTAAACTAAAAAAATGCAAATTTGTGAAAACGGTGACGTCATGCGCATGCATATTATGTGTCCAGCCTATAGGCGTGTAGTGTTTACAAAGTGACCTCGCCAACTACTGGCCTGGCATGCAGAATACAGTGGTGGCAAGCAGAGCTGTTCTCACGGCTCTCGGCCACGTCCTGCTTGCCACAATAGCATTTTTAATCGGATCCATGTGAACAGGGATCATTTTGACAACGTTGTTCTCTGTACATAAAAAAATCGGAGGAAAATTGTGCCCTAAATCAGGGTGTCAAACTCAGTTCCTGGAAGACAACATTTTTCTGCAGAGTTTGGTTCCAACCCTAATTAAATACACCTGAACCAGCTAACCAAGGTCTTCAGGATCACTAGAAACTTCCAGCAGGTGTTTTGGAGATGGTTGGAGCTACATTCTGTAGGACAGTGGCCCTCCAAGAGCAAAGTTTGACACATGTGATTTAAGTACATCAATCTATTATCCAAACCATGTTTTAATCAGTGTTGTAGCCTATGTTATTATAACCAATACATTTTTTTTTTTTTTTTTTTTTTTTTTTTTTTATTTAAAAAAATATTTTGTTTTGTAGAAACAACAGCTTGTTTACCTTTGCTCTGTATATTATAATTGTATGTTTAGTGCTGGCAAATAAGTGAATAAATCTTGTTGGAAAAAATGTTGACGTGCTTGAAGAAGATTTCTCCCACTGTCCAACTCCCACTTTCAACCACACACAGCAGTGTAATGGTCTCTGTTGCTCAAAATGGGAAAACAGGGAAATGAGAGTGTGGGTTAAATTAGCAATAAGAACTTGTACAGCTAATGTTACTGTCCTGATAATACCACCTTTTCTCTTTTGCAGCTCTTGAAGTCTGATCAATGTCCATGTCTCATGTGAAACGCTTTCAAAAACTGCGCCAGCACATCTAGGTTAATTGGCCGCTGTTCCCAGGGCCCCAAAACGTGTGATTTATGTAGCATTAGAGAAAAAAAAAACATGAACTTCATATGATCCTTTCCAATTATGTTCTGGCAGAAAGCTTTTGAATTGAGCATGTAGCCTTCAGATTCTGCAGATTTCCCCACTATGTTAATAACAATCTAATCTAAATTCCAAGGACATAAAGTCCAAAATAAATAAATGAATAGTGACAGAAGTGGGGAATGGGGAACTTTCGTGCAGAATCAGAACCTGCAAACATGAAAGCGTTGGATTTCTTTTTTAATGGGAAAATATACCAGGCTGCTTATTTAGAGTATGTTAAGAATTCTCAGATAGTTGCAGGCGTTGTTTTCATCTTCTTAATCAATCATTATCTCCATCATCATAATCACATTTCCTTCCAAAACTTCATACTTCATACTTTGGACAATTAAATAATATCTCAATTGAAGCATGTAAAGCACTGTCATTGTTCATAATTGGTCTTTCCCCAGAGGAGCTGAAATGCCAACGGTGTCATGTTGGCCCGAAAGCATCCCATCGTTACAGAAGAGCTGGAAGGTTAGACTACAGCGCTATGCCACTAATTAAAGCTAGTCTCTTCCTCTAAACGCTGAATTATAGATGACAAGTCATCAGTGGGGCTGGTTTATAATTACCAGCTTGCTAACAGGACTTGTTTTCCTTCTCATGTTTTGAGTGTCATTGTTGGAATTATTCCTGCATTTGATAGACCCAAGTTTTGCATCCTTCTCTTTTTTATATCCGAACATCATTTATGGAGTTGCAGACATACAACCTGCCTGTAGTCACTGCATTCCCCAGTTGGCAAATCATGCTGCATTTGTAATTTCCACTATTTGGAGCGACACGGCTCTCTCTCGCTCTCTCCCTTCCTCTCGCAGTTGGACCGAGAGATTGCTCTGGAAGGGTGAAGAGATACAGCAATCTGTCAAGGCCATAGGTTACACTGTGCCATCTGCCATGGAGTGAGATTACGAGAGTTTGGCTGGCTGGTATTGTTTTGACTGTCTCACTCAATCCCAGATTTTCAACTATGCTTCTCACACGCTGCATACGATAGAGGTGATGCTAGGGGTAAAGAGAGAGGATGAGACAGAGAAAGAGGGAGGAAGGCAAAAGATACCATCTAACTGAATGCTGAAGAGGAAGAATAAATCAATACGCCATGTTGTGACCACCCATGCGCTGTTTGTAAGGGCCTGACGTCCTCCACCAGTAAAAGGAAATCGGTGTTTGTGGATACGTGGGTGGGTTGGAGGGGTTGTATAAGAACCAGTGGTGGGAAGAGTACTGAAAAAAATATACTCAAGTAAAAGTACAATTACATTCCAAAAAATGTAGTGTGAGTAGAGTAAAAAGTACCTGTCCAAAAAACTACTTGAGTAAGTGTAAAAAAGTAGCTTATTTAAAAGTACTCATGAGTAGTGAGTAGTGAGTACTGAGCTGCGGATTCTACCCCCTTATAATAAACACTGTCAACTATAATAAAAATAATAATAAAAATTGTACATACTGTAATTTACATTATCTTTTGTTGTTTGTCAGAAAGATTGAAAAATATATATCAATCAAAACAACACGGAAAGACTAGTACAGAGATGGGATGATGAAAGAGTTATATTCTCAGTACACTCATCAACATTTAAATCATGTTATTTGAAAAATTAGGTGTAAGGCGGCTGAGCCTGAGCATGCTAGATTGCTCGAGAATTCAGCATCACACATCATGAGATGGGTTAAATAGAGAAATTAAAAAGAGCCAATTTCAATAATAAAATGATCAGTTTACCTCACCTAATGCACTGAAAAAGGCTAAGATATTGAGCTAACACTAATTACACTGTAATTCCATGCAATCATCCTTTACATTTTACAAATATAATTTGTAAGGTAAATTTGTTATTAAATATGGAAGTATTTCCGGGGAAATTTTTTCAAAAGAAACACACACAAACGCACGTCTCTTTGCAGTCTTGGCAAAGCTGTTTTCAACAGCATCCACAACCGAATGGAACAAAAAAACGTGAATTCTTTTTTTGCTAAACAAAGGCGGATTGTATGGAATATGGAGCAATCAAAAAACATTGTTTAACGAGCGTAGTCACGCACTGAAAGAAATGCAGTTCAAATTAACGCCATATGGGTCATAAGGTGCACTGCATATTAAATGTGGTCCTCCAATTTCAGTACAGAAGGTGTTTTTCCACATTAAGCGTTTTAGAGCATCACCAACACACCACACCTCCACAGCGCATCGCGTTAAACTCCTCAAGACTCAACGAGTTGCCGACTTCTCCAAGTGATGCTGCATGACGAGTACGAGGGAGAGTCGCATCAGTGCACAGATCGCGTGATGCGCGTATCCATATATATGAAGTAAATGGGAGCGGGAATTCACCGTATTATGAAAGTGGCACTTGAGGAAATTAACACTGTGCGCAATACCACCAACCTCACACCAAATGTCAGGCCCTGTAGATAGGCCAGCCTATATAAAAATGATTTAGTAAGCAGAAATGTGCATATTAGGAGAAAGACGCTGATATCTCGATGGAATTGATGCTTGAAGAATGCACATCCACAGCAGCCATGCATGATTAACAACAGCGGTTAAAGTCTTCTATGCAGAATTTGATTTGACGATAGTCATGAGACCGATTACTCGCTCCAATCACGTTGATTGATAAAAATCGCATTAAAACAAGCATGTAACGAGTAATGACCACAAACGGAAGGAAAATAGCAGAGTAAAAGTACCGATACATCTCTTAAAATGTACTAGTAAAAGTACACAATTTTTAAACTACTCAAAAAAAGTACAATTTCTGATAAAAATGACTTAATTACAGTAACGTGAATATTTGTAATTCGTTACTTCATCAGACACATGGGCTCTTCTCAGGGGTGTGATCTCATTATATCCATGTTTAGATCCACAATCCATATTCGTATGCTCCATGATCCTGTTGCATTGATCATGTTGCTCAAGGGAAGCATATTGACTGTTTTGTGTGCTTGAAGATTTAGGGCATAATCCAGGAATCTTCTATGATTTGTAGCAAAATGTGGTTATTTTAAAGGGGTTGTGAAATGGAAAATCTGAATATTCTTGATATTTTGCATAAAAGAGGTTACTCCTTTAAAAAAAAAAACAAAAAAAAAACTGCAAGTTCAATACCTGAAAGGTAACCCCCCATTTTAAAAATATAACTTTTTGTTTTACACCCTTTTAAAACATTCAAACAGTTCAAACTATTCACAAAATGGTCTCAGACTCATTGTGCGTTAATGTTTTGAATCAGAGATTTTGAGAGATTCACTGAGTGAGGTAAACTTTCAAAGCCATTATTGAGTTCACAGCTGACTCCCTCGCTGATCTGCAAATCCATTCTGTGAGACTGGCTGTTCATACAGTACAGGGCTGCATTTCCCAAAAGCATTGTATAAGCCTAAATTGATCGTATATACCATTGGTGGCAATTGTTCTACGATCAAATTAAGCTTACGATGCTTTTGGGAAACGCAGCCCTGTACAGTATTGTGTAACTCTCATTAGAGTATTAGTAGACAGTTAGATTAGTGTAACACTCGTGTCACTCTCAGGTTGAGGTATGCTGGACCTCTAGGATCAGAGGAGCAGTAATGAAACTCACACAGACCACTAAATGTGTTTGAACTTCCGGCTTATACTGACAAAAAGTGAGCAATCGTAAAACTTCACTTTACACACAATAATAAGTTAATAAAATAAATTAATTACAATTAGGGTTGAATGATTAATCGCACTTTCCGTGTAATCGCACTTAAATCGAGATGTCTTAATCGCGATTTTAAAATTGCAAATGCTGCGATTATTTTTTATGCGCAGTTTGTCATTGATGTACCGCTCTGTAAACGCTGCTCCATCTGAAAGCACTGTGAGTTTGAGTCACTTATAACGTGCATTTGAGAAAACAACACCCATCATACATATTTCCAAAACATGAGAAGCATTTATGAACCTCTCCAACCACAGACAACATTTAATAACATGCATTTACTCCAAAATCACTTCATAATGACAGCGAGCTCCTCCTTCTGTGAGATGATGTGCCTTCTTACACAGAATAGGGCAGTCGTGTCTTTATAAGTCATGTTTAATCAAAGCGTTTCAATCTTCTGTTTATTGAGCTTCAGCGATAGGGATTTCCTGGAATGATGCGCATAATTGTACTTCTGCGGCGGGGCATATTTATCGTCTTTGCACGTTCAAATGGGGCAGTATTTACTACCAATCAGCCGCACTCCACTGACAAGCTGCGCATAAAATAATCGCAAATCGCGTGCGGTTTTGTTGCGATTAATCGTTCAGCCCTAATTACAATCCACAATAGAAAAAAAAAGGGAAAAAAAATAATATATCAAATGAATGTTTACCCTTCTTTTTTTCCTATCTATTTTCACTAATTCAAATAGTTTTGTTCACCTAGTTGTTTTATCCCATTTAGTTCAGATCTAATAAAGTTTTTTAATGTTCGCTTTTAGGTCTAATCAATTTGAGTTTAGTTCTTTCTTATTTATTCAGTGGTTTCTCCTATGCAGTGTTACTTAGACTGCTTCAAAGTAAGCACTTAAGACCCAGCAGAATCCTCTGCCGGTTGGTTGCTCCAACTTCGGGACTCGCACCAAAGGCAAATCCCTCCCGCGTTTTGAGTTTGGCAGATAATTATGGGGCGAATGCAAACAACGTGAGTATTGTTCATGCAACATTCAGCAACGCAATAAAACATGCATTCTCCTGGAGGGAAGACGTGATCAAAAAAGTGAAGAGCTCTTTCACTATTGTAAGTTAATGTTAAAAATTTTATTTTTACATTTAAGTAACTTCTTTGGACCTCATTATTGATACTGTAAAAAGTCTCAAGCATCATCAAATAACCCTCTAAGTTCACTTTGATTTAAAAATATGGATCTTCATTTATTCATTTATTCTTCCTGGTTGCAACAAGATTTAGTTTAAAATTTTATTTATTGGCTGAAATTTTAAAGACGTTCAGTTATTATGCTCTCAAATTTTATGCCATCTATTTATCTTCCTAAAAAAATAAAACAAAATAAAAAACTCTTTTAGTTTATTGTTTAGATTAAAGGTTGATGATATTTAAAATCCGTTGATGTAGCTATACAAATGGGTAAAACTAAATCCAACAATTTGAACATGGAGCCACAGTCTATTGGTTTTAACCATATATGACCTTTAAAATTAAGATTACAAAAGAAAAGTTTATTAAGAATTAGAATATAGAAGGATATCAAGATGTCTTTAATAGCCTATTTTTAGAGTTACAGGAACACACACTTTGGAAAAATACTGTGTATGACACTCAGACAGAAATGTTCAGTTGTGTTGAACGATTCAGTTCTAGTTTGAACATTACTTGTTCTTCATAAAATGTGCGACCATTGAAAATGTGTAACAATTTATTCCTGGAACAAGAAAAGTTTGTATGAATTAGAATCTAAAAGGATATTAAGATATCTTTAATATGAGTTATTATTTGCAGGCATGCAAACTTGCGAACACAATAAGTGCTTTTTCCCCATTTTAACTGTCGCCATTTAGCAATCAACAAAGATTGCTAAAATCAATAGATTTAACTAATAGACCTACAAATCTATGTGTGAATGCAAACAACGTGAGTATTGTTCATGCAACATTCAGCAACGCAATAAAACATGCATTCTCCTGGAGGGAAGACGTGATCAAAAAAGTGAAGAACTCTTTCACTATTGTAAGTTAATGTTAAGCATTTTATTTTTACATTTAAGTAACTTCTTTGGACCTCATTATTGATACTGTAAAAAGTCTCAAGCATCATCAAAGAACCCTCTAAGTTCACTTTGATTTAAAAATATGGATCTTCATTTATTCATTTATTCTTCCTGGTTGCAACAAGATTTAGTTTAAAATTTTATTTATTGGCTGAAATTTTAAAGACGTTCAGTTATTATGCTCTCAAATTTTATGCCATCTATTTATCTTCCTAAAAAAATAAAACAAAATAAAAAACTCTTTTAGTTTATTGTTTAGATTAAAGGTTGATGATATTTAAAATCCGTTGATGTAGCTATACAAATGGGTAAAACTAAATCCAACAATTTGAACATGGAGCCACAGTCTATTGGTTTTAACCATATATGACCTTTAAAATTAAGATTACAAAAGAAAAGTTTATTAGAATTAGAATATAGAAGGATATCAAGATGTCTTTAATAGCCTATTTTTAGAGTTACAGAACACACACTTTGGAAAAATACTGTGTATGACACTCAGACAGAAATGTTCAGTTGTGTTGAACGATTCAGTTCTAGTTTGAACATTACTTGTTCTTCATAAAATGTGCGACCATTGAAAATGTGTAACAATTTATTCCTGGAACAAGAAAAGTTTGTATGAATTAGAATCTAAAAGGATATTAAGATATCTTTAATATGAGTTATTATTTGCAGGCATGCAAACTTGCGAACACAATAAGTGCTTTTTCCCCATTTTAACTGTCGCCATTTAGCAATCAACAAAGATTGCTAAAATCAATAGATTTAACTAATAGACCTACAAATCTATGTGTGAAAATACACAAATTCATTTTATCCCCCTGTAATCTGACTCCAAATCTCAGGTGAAAATTTACATTTTGACCTTCCTCTACAAAATATTAAATTACTCAGTAAATATACATCCATCACATTTAATAATTTGGCTTTCTTCTTCATTTATGTTTGTCTTTCTTCAGAAAAAAAATAAAAAATAAACTAAATAAAAAAAATTAGCTGGGAAAGTGTCTGAAATGTGTTTGATTTTGACACGGAATGGCCCAAAGGTGTTTATTTCTGTATAATAACCTTTTATACACCTTTAAACACAGTTACCGGTAACTGCAGACACTGAATTGACATACACTGTAGTACAGTACAACTATTTTAAGTTTCCCTTATTCTGTCCCTAATTTTCCTATAAAGAACCACAATTGTCCTTTTTTTATGTAGTTGCAAAGTTATAGTTAGTAGGATGTCTAATGTGGACCATCAATTTTTTTTTATTGTTCAACTTTAGTTTACTACTTTATTCACAGTCAGCCATCAGAGTAAACACTCTTCCTGCATTCTTAATATAAAAGCTGTTTTGGAATCAGCAGCCCCTAATGAGTATTGCAAGTCCACAGTATCTGCTCAATCATTAGAGAAACAAAAGGAAGACTGAATTGATTTCATCTCTTGCCTTAAAGGATAAAAAAATTGATTGTATAAACAACAATCTTGCTTGACTTCCCTGGTAAATTCGAAATAACAACAAGGGCAACAGGAGAGTATGGAGGTATTTATAGCCTGAAAATTTTCGCTCCAGGCTGGATTCCAGTATATGCGTGGAGCATCCAAATGCTCCCTAAATCGTATAGTGTGTTTGCATATGTATGTGTGTGTGTGTGTGTGTGTGTGTGTGTGCGCACTTGTCTTAGGCTGTATTGCCTCGGGCAAAGTCGGAACTGCAGGTTGAGGCATCACTCTGTAGTCACTAATAAGGAGCCTAATCTTATTCCACATGCTGTTATCAACAAACTGATGCAATACTACACAGGGATGAGGATATTTTACAGAACACTATATGTCGAGTGCCTGTGTGAGAGAATGAGGCTCACACTTTAAGATTAAAAATATCCAGCCTTGCACGTCAGGTAAGCGTTGACGCTCTGAGGAGAGTTTTGCCTCCATGTGAGTTTTGTCTGATCTTATCAATGTCTGCGGGTTCACTCTTTGCACACCTACCCAACTCCCATTAGGCTGAAGCTTGACAGTGCAATACACTCACATCATAGAGTACTGCTTCCAAAACACAAGCAGTATGTGCAAAGAAGGAACACCCCAGTGAAAGAGTTTCGTTCAAACACCTGGCAGGCATGTCCGTGCTGTAGAAGCAGAGCAAAGTGATCCTGGAGAGAGGGAGAGTGATTCATCACCAGTAAACAAAACTAATGAGATATCGTGATGTATAAACGATCATAGGCTCTAATATTAATGCAGATGTGTAATATGAGGCTAGAATTAGCACCATAACAACCAGGGCAAATGGGGTATGGTGTCCAGTTGCAGAGTATTTCCAGAGTTGACTCCCTAGCCCTCTAGAATCTAATTCCTCTACCATATTAGCAAACACAGAATGGGAGAGCATGAGTGCAATACAATCTCCTGCTAGTGCCATGACAAATGCCCAGCCTCATAAGTGAGATTGAGAGTATAGTACGAGACAGAGAAAACATGAAAAAGGAAGAAAAGACATATAAATAAACAGCTCTGCTGTTAAGTGGCAGGAGTTAACACTCTTTATTCATCCAAGTCAGTAGATGTTAGTAAAAAGACGTTTGAAGCAAAAACAAACTGGCTGCATCCAAAATCGCATTTTGTCTGAGCAGGTACTTCTAAATCAGTAATTACTTTGTGACCATTAAAAAAATATGTCCTGTATGGTATGAATGTGTGAACTATGAATATAATCCGGACATGTTATCTTGAATGATGTCTTGGATAAATTCAGATATAGGCCTATGGGTTTCTAAATGGCATTATAGAGGAGGAATATCAGGGCAAACAATAGGATAGAGAACAAACAGACAGAGAGAGATGAGCAATGGGAGTCTCTCTCCCCCACTGACATCTGGACCGGGGTAATAACATGCTACAAAACGTCACCACAAGCAAACCAGCCATTAACATCTGTCTTTTGGCATGTTAATGGTAGTCATCTGAGACACTTTGCATTGGCCATTCTCAATGAGGTGTGTGTGGGTCCACGCATGTGTGTGTGGTGCAGAGAGGTGGCACAGATGCCTCTAGATTGAAATAGGCCTCACGGGCATCTTTATGTTATTCAAATGATCAATTGGTATTTCTGAACTGCATGTTTTTTACTAGAAAATACACTGTCAATGCACAAAATAGTGTGCAAATATGAATTCACATAGTAAATACAGTACACAAGATCTCAAAGTGGGTCTATTTTAAAACATCGTGATTTAGATAAGTAGACTCAATTAGATCAGATCCAGTACATTTGCATCAAATTATCCTCTAGAGTGCATCTTAAGGAGTACATGAGGAATGCAGAAATACATATGAGCATGATTATCTGTCACAATCCTGACCCAAACCTCAGCTATAACCTTAAGCTTAATTTTGACATCTTTAAAAGCAACTTACTTTAAAATGTCCAGGGGGAAGCTAACTACATGTAGTTTGTCTAAAGGCATATTAATGTGTAACTGATCGCTTTAAACTTTACACTTGGAATTAAGTATAGTGCAAAATAAGAGATTAAGACCATGAAACATGCTGAAGAGACATACTTTTATCCAGAACCTTTTTAGAAATGATGGGGAATATCTTTACATGCGTGAATGAGAGAGAGAGAGAGAGAGAGAGAGAGAGAGAGAGAGAGAGAGAGAGAGAGAGAGAGAGAGAGAGAGAGAGAGAGAGAGAGATAGTACTATTTGCTGTACTCTACTTTGAAAATGATTCATTTGTATTTTGAAAAGTTGTTTTTGAAGGGCAACTTCAATAAAGTTATATCCTTTTAAATCTATCAGAGAAAAGTACAAAGTGCTCACAGATGTATAATCCCTTAATGTAAAACAAAGTCAATTCATTTGAATTTCTTCATTAAAGATGCATTTGAGGTGCAGATATGCAAGCCCTGTTCTCTTGTTCTCGTGAATCAATAGAACCACAGTTCCAGATGTTGTTTCGTTCATGTTTGAACACTTGTATTTGGAAACATTGCTCATGATGGTGATGGACTGAATACTAATTGCCGATGATGCTGTGAGTTTCAAGCTTTAAATACTCACGTCAAAATTGTACATACATTTTATTTAATAATTTTCTACAATGAATGACACATCAGTTGTGATGGACCAGCATGATCAACAAAGCATCTCTTTCACTATCCAGACATGACCAGTTTAAACATGCATTACAGACATTTAGAAAAAAAAAAAAAAAAAAAAAAAAAAAAAAAAATCCACTGGGGAGAGGATTCTCCTCGAAAAGAAAAAAAGAAAGAATAAAAAGAACGGAGAAAAAAAAAACCCTCTTCATGGAGATTACAATCAAAGGGAGTGTCATGTTCAATTTACAGGGTGATTTGTTCCTATTTCCCATTCTCTATTTCCCTCCATTTCATTCTTTATGTCACCCTGATACAAGTTATTCACCTCAAGAAGATGATGGAGGTGGGACTTAAGTATTTAAGATGACATTTTCCATAAGACAGACTGGGTCTAATGAGGAACAAGCTTCAGAATCAGGCTGTTACAGTGTCATCTGGGTCACTTGATCTGAGAGTTAATATTGCAGGGTTGAAATGGTCAGATTAGTGTCATGACAGAGGTTCCAAGAGCTGCAGTGATTGAATATTATAGATTTTGTCCCTTAATTTTCCAGTTAGATTTAAATGGATAAATAATGGAGTTTTGGAGTGTTAGTGGACTGCAGTGGACTGTTAGTAGACTGTTAGGTTGGGGTTAGGTGCATTGGGTTAGTAGAAGATGACGTACTTGCAGAGTTACTAATAGTCAGTATAATGTCTGTTGGGGGACCATCAAAATAAAGTAAATAAAGCATTGAATGAAAATGTCTCTGAAAAATCTCTGTATTTGACAAGGTGAACACTGCGTAGGGACCCTGTCGAATGGAACACACCTTGAGTTTCACTGTTAATCTTCTAGTTTATTAATTAGTTCTGTCATCCTCCATTCCCTGCCTTTTTGTCACCTTGGTTTCTGATTGATTTGAGTTTTCTGTTCAGGTGTGTCTTATTAATTAGCTCCTTAGTTTTCTGTGCAAATAAGCCCTCAGTTTTAGTTAGCTCCTTGTCCGTTATTAGTCTTGGTTACACTGTTTAATAATTTCTCCTGCGATTCCCAAAGTCTTCTGTTTGTGAATTTAAATCAAACTTGTTGTATTTTTATTAACTAACAAAGATAGGATAACAAATGTATCCATCATTGTTAGTTAATATTAGTTAATTTTTTTAAGTGTTACTGTTACATTTTACATAGGTATTTTTGAGCCCAACCCTAAACCTAACCACTTCTTAACAATAATAAAAAAAAAATAAAATCTTAAATGAATACAACACTTCAGGAAAGGAAACAGGGATGATTGCCATGCATGAGTAGTTCAATTGCAGTCTTTTCTTCAAAACAGACTATCCAAAGACTTCTAAAGACACAAATAAATTAACTGTTATGATTTCAAATCAGTGAATGCATTAAATAAATGGCATTTATGTGGCTCAAACAGTAGAGCATGATGCTAGCTACAGCGAGGTCATGGGTTTGAACATATTTTAATTACATTCATTGTATATATCAAAAAAAAAAAAAAAAAAAAAAATATATATATATATAAACTATTTTGAAATATATATATATATATACAGTACTGTGCAAAAGTCTTAGGCATGTTAATATAATCTGCAATATTTTGCTGTAGTGTGTCAGTAGGAAATATCAGTTTACATTTTCAAACATTCTTTTTGCCATTAATTGTAATAATCCAGTGAGATTTCTGTGTGCACAAGGAATCTGACAACAGCCAGGATGATCTGATCTCACCATCATTGAGTCCGTCTGTGATTACATGAAGAAACAGATTTGTCCTAACATGCCTAAGACTTTTGCATAGTACTGTATATAAAGCTCAAAGTATTTGTAATGCTTTTATGATTATTTATGATTTAGAGCTGGCAATATGTATGTTTTATTCTCTGTGTAATTGAATAAAAATACAATGTGCCAGAACTAAACTTTACATAAATATACCAATATTACTAAAGAAGCACAAATCACATGATACACAAAGCAAAGCTAATTTTACTAGAAACACATGAACAGAAATATCTATATTTGAACCTCTCACTCCTCCACTAAAGAGCAGACACAGCTTTTGTAGGTGCATTACACCCACAATAAAAATATCTCACAGATGCTAATACGACACTTCCAAAAGGCAGCATTTGCCTGAGAGGTCTGTTTCGTAAACATCCAAAACATTAAACTGACTTGAAGGGCTTGTTAAACGATTAGGATTTCACTGAATATACATGCGCTGTCCAGACAGGCCTTCTGACTGCATAACCCCAGCGGCCACATTCTGGATTAGAAAATGCATAGGTGAACATGATAATGGGGATATGGCAAAGAGCATTTGTAAATAGTAAGGAGGAAAGCTTTGAATTGCTATGATCATGCGTCTTTGTTCTAAAGGAACAGAGAGAGAGAGGGGGGAAGGGGGTTATTGCTTTCTCAATCTGTTTTGTCACTTTTTGTTGTTGTTTTGTTACCCTGTCACTGGCTTCACCACATTATCATAAACTAGAAAACAGAACATAAGATGCAAGACAGATTTAGCCAATGTCCACCGTCCCTGTCATTTTGAGCATTTTAAAGGGATAGTTCACTTTGAAATTAATTTTTGGTATGTTTTAGCTTACCTCAAGGGCATCCAAGATGTAGGTATCTTTTTTTCCGCAGTAGTATTTCAAAGTGAACTATCCCTTTAAGGTTACTTGTTAATACATAGTTTAGGCATAAAACTCTAACCGAACACTGATTGGTTCTTTTAACGTCGCGGCACCAGCCAATCAGAAGTACTTTCAAATCCACGTAACCATATATATTGTACCCTAGCCTGTGATCGGCACATTGCACTATTATGAAAGCTTGTTATCCCTCCTCCTCCCCAGCGCCCCTGTAGAGATCTGTTATGGAGGTTCTAACGTTTTCTTGCGGTAGCCTTTCTTTTGTTTGTTATTTTGACTAAGCTGAACAAATTGTTGTATTTGCTCAGCATCAGCAACGTAGCAGATCTCGTCCGCCAAAATCAAGCTATGTATATTCCATGCCCCATGCCAATAAATGCTAGTTGAATAAAAAATAAATACATAAAAAAAATAACTGTTAAGAAAAGTACAATTGCTCATTGTTAGCTCAATATTAACAAATTGATTGTAATGATGTATTAGTAAATAGTGAAATTAACATCAACAAATGTTTTAGAAGTATTTTTCATTGTTAGTTCATACTAAAATGGTAATGTAATATTAACTAATGTTAACAAATGTAAAGTCAAGTTACCACTTCAGCTATTCACTGAAAGCAATTTATCTATTTGCATTCATTAAACAGGTCAAAATTTTAATTAAAGATATGCATTGTCCCATGACACTATTCTGTCACAACAGGCATTAAGTGAGAAAGAGCTTTGTGTACTGCTATACTGCCAAAACACCATTCCCCCATGTTTTCGCTCCATGGCAGTTTTCTCCTTTCTCCAGGAGAATAAAGTTACTGCCGCACTCCTGACGCCAGCTGTCGTTCCCAATTCCGCCTCAATGGTAAAATCGAGCCGTTTCTCCGGACCTGAATCTGTCATGGGCTCAGACACCTCGCCTCCGCAAGCAGAACATCTTTAGGTGACAGTAATGAGAACATCGCTGGGGCTCATTTTATGTTGGTGTGTGTGCATGTGTGTGTGATTGTTTGTTTTCACTTCCTCTTCTTTTCCTTCTCGGTTTCTGCATTATTTCTTTCTTCTCTTCCTCCTTTCCTCCACCTCAGTGTTTTTGGCGCCTTTTGACAGAATGCTAAACATTTCCTCGGGTGTCGTTTCGTTTGTTGGTTGACCGTTACTGGATAGCTGATTTGCATTCTTTGACTTGACATGTACTTGATGACATAACATCCTGTGTTAGCGTCACCTGGACAGGGAATGTGGAGTGGTAGGAATCTAGCAACTGAAAATTCACACTGACTGTCACCAGTGTCATTCATCACCACACTAGTGAACATGGCCAAGGGCCAAGTACTGAAATTCTAGAAATTGGCAAAATCGGCAATATGTACATGCTCACTGCTTCCTAAAAATGTAATTAATGAATATATTATTTTGATGTACATCTTTTTTTTGTTAATCATTACTTCAGGTCTTTGAGCAAGTCTTTCAGACTGTCACTGTTTGACTTAGCATTCATTCCTTCAGTAGACTTAAATATGTGCCATATATTCTTAAACGTAAAGGAAAAACTAACAAGTGATGCCATAGAAGCACCATTTTTGGCTCACCGAATTTCCTTTCAGGTTGCTAAAAAAAAACATTTCCTTTTAATAGTCCAAAGAAGCTTTTCCACTGCACAGAACTCTTTGTGCAATGGGAGAGTTTCTGAGTTACAAGAAACCTTGATAGCCATTTAAGATCCTCATGCATTTGACCCAGAGAAACATTTGGAAAGGTAGACTGATTTGAAACATTGGGTGATGTTCATGAAACAAAAGCAGAATGAATGTTTAGAAATCGTTCATAAAACAATTTGAATCACTCTCAGATCAGTGCAAAAAATGTGAGAATGGATTTATGAACGATTTACACAGGAATATGTTTTGTTCGTGTTTTAATGAATACGGCTCATAAAAAAAGATGGGTTTTACTTTATTTTGACGGTCCCTTTAACACATTCTGTTGATTATAAGTAACATTGCACCTTCATGTCTACGAGCTCTTATTCGAGTGTTAGTAGAGTATTGGTAGACTGGTAGGTTTTGGGGCTAGAATAAGTTAACATGCAGTTGCAAAGTTACTTATAGTTAGTATAATGTCTGTTGGAGGATCATCACAATAAAGAGTTAACAGATATTAAGCAGACAGTCTACTAATACTCTAATGAGAGTTAGATATTTGCAAAGTTACCTTAGTCCACAGAATGTTCAAAAGGGACCATCAAAATAAAGTGTCACCAAAGATGATTATGATGTAGATATTACTTTCCTCTAAAGATCATTTTAGAGAAGACCTGGCATGTTTCAAATGCAAAGAGTCAATACTATGCATTAAGGTTCTTGTCAGCATTGCAACCTTTTTATTTGTCTTACTAGTCAAATAAGCCAAAAATGCATATTTAAGCATTCTTTGAAATAAGCAACGAAATGGAGAGGTACTGAAGCGTTCCGATTGCAACAACATTATACCATTGCTCAATTTACTGTTGGTTTGCAAGGGTTTCTTTTCTGAGCGTTTTGTCTAATTGGAAATGGAATCTTAATGAAACATTGATAGAAAAAAGGCAGTGGACCCAAACTCAATAGAGCACCATGGAGTAATTGTGCCTTATTCAGTATAGCCTTTTTTTATTTACTAAAGTAAACTGCTTTTTAAAGGAGTAGTTCACACAAAATGAAAACTCTATCATGATTTTCTCTCTGTCATGTTGTTTCAAATCCAGATGCAATGTAGAGGTAGATTTGTGCTCTTTTCTCATTTCACTCACACCAAACACAAAGATCTATAGTATATTTCCCAAAGCGCACAAACATAAAAACACTGAACTTAATGCAGATTTGCAATAATGAAACAGCAATTATCCCACATGTAATGAACTTGTAACATGCTCTAATGCTTGTCTCATTCCTGTGCATACAAATGTGTCTTTTTCTCATGGGTAATATTTCATAGTTGTTGATCATCAATGCTAATTAAAGGTGCTTTAAGTGTTTTTAAAAAATATCTCACATAAAATGTCTTTACTTCTTTTGAAGGGCGGTGTTTAGAGACTAGGGTTTGTGGTTTAAAATAGCAGGATGAAAGTTATAATGTCAAATGTAATGAATGTGCTAACATAGTTAATTCATTGCATTTAAAATAATTCAAGCAGGCAAAAAGCGTAAGTTATGATGCTATATATGAATAATCTAAAAACAGATTTGATATTCTTCAGAAATGTTCATGTAAACTAAATATAGGCATCAGACAGCCAATCAAGTTTAAGACAAAGCCTTGGTGTAATTTAAAGTGATTGCTCACCCAAAATTAAAGTACTCACCCTGTTCCAAACCTGTAGGACTTTCTTTTTTCTATGGAACACAAAAGCAGATACAGTCGGCATGAAATGGAAGATGCAATAGTCTTTTCTTCCCTATTGTGATGTATGTCTGATTGAAATGGCTTCTTGAATATATCTTTTTTTTTTTTAAATGAAGGATGGGACTTGATTTTGTCCATCTGGAATTTGAGTCATTGTATTGTTGTGGTTTGCTATTGTCATGTCATGTGATTGACAGGTTGTGTGTGTGTGTGTGTGTGTGTGTGTGTGTGCGTGCGTGCGTGCGTGCGTGCGTGTGCGTGCGTGTGTGTGTGTGTGTGTGTGTGTGTACAGGTGTGTAGCCTCCATTGGGGACCAAATGTATTAATAAACATACTAAATGATGCTTATTTGAAAATGTAAAAATGCAAAAAGTATTTTTTTGTGATGGGTAAGTTTAGGGGTAGGTTTAGGGTTAGAATATAAAGATCATTTTGTCTATGGAGAGTCCCCACGAAGATAGCAAAACCTAGTGTGTGTATGTGTGTGTGTGTATGTGTGTGTGTGTGTGTCTACCTAACTATATTTTGGGGACAAATTTGTACCCGGAAGTGATCAAAACCTGACAAAATCTCCAAAAATCTCCCTTTAGGGACGTCCTCATTTGTAAATCTGGTATAAAAATTAAGTAAATAAAGTTGTTGTTTTTTTTGTAAATGTAAAAATGCAGAAAGTTTTGTGTGATGGGTAAGTTTAGGGGTAGGGTTAGTGTAGTTAATATAATATACAGTTTGTACAGTATAAAAACCACTACATCTAACATTTTCCCATTTAGATAGCTAAGTAAACTAAGATAGCTGTGTGTGTGTGTGTGTGTGTGTGTGTGTGTGTGTGTGTGTGTGTGTGTGTGTGTGTGTGTGTGTGTGTGTGTGTGTGTGTGTGTGTGTGTGTGTGTGTGTGTGTGTGTGTGTGTGTGTATACAGGTAAATTTCATGATGACTTCAAGTAAAAAAAGAAAGAAAGAACTTCTATAAAGAATTCCTTCAAATAACAATAGCAAAGTAATTACCAAACAAGCTCCTGACCACTCAGTCTGGCTTTCAGAGTTGTGTAGGCAAACCATAGATGTAATGAAGGCATGAAGTAGCATGACCTTTACTTGAGAACGCAGCTCTACTTGTAATGATGTCATGGGGGTTGTGCTGACATCATATCACAAGCATGGCTGTTCAATCAATTTTCAACACTCTCTCCCTAGCGAGAGTATTTGCCTGATTTTGATTAAATTACCCTTGAATCGGCAGGCAACCCTAGAGACTTGTTTTCTGCTCTTTCTCTCTCTCTCTCTCTCTCTCTCTCTCTCTCTCTCTCTCTCTCTCTCTCTCTCTCTCTCTCTCTCTCTCTCTCTCTCTCTTTCTTTCTCTCACTCGCTCTTTCTTTCTCCTGCTTGCTTGCTCCCCCTCACCCTTTTTCATTTTGAGGTTTAACTTGACTCAATTCCAAATCGAGATTGTACCCTTGACCTCCCAGGCTGCCTCCATTAATAGCGTCTGCTGAAGCGTTTAATAGGTTTCAGAAGCTCTAAGTAGTCAGTGGGCAGACTCCTTTGAGTAAATGGTTGTTATTTTTGTCGGCCATTTTGTGTGCTACCTTGAGTTATTAAGCCCTTATCATCTTGACTTGTAAACCGATTCCTGGGAGAAGTGTCATTCACTGACCCAGGTCCAGCTATAAAAAGGCTAAACAACATTATTCGATAAGGGTGGGGGGAGGGGGGATACTCCACATAAACAGAGGCGAATAAGACAAACAAGTTTCTTTTTCACAGTCTTGAAGTCGGTGAGAAGCATGGACATAATTTAAAATGAGTCCGAATTTAAAGCACTGCTTTTGGCTTTAAAAAAAACTGTAGCTTCAAGGGTGTGGTCTGTTCTGTTCAGAGACTTCTATGCTTGGGGCAGTTTTAGGCTTATTTCATTTCCTCTCTGATTTGACAGTTTCTTACTAAGCAAGCTGGTTTCTATGCATATCATTATAATGTAACAGATTGTTGTTAATTGCAGTTGAGTCTGGAGGCTTCGCTTCTTCTGCAATTGTTTTTTTTTTTTTTTTACACAAAAAAAGGGTTGGGGCAAAACTCGAGATGACACAGAAAAAGAGTTGGGGCAAAACTCGAGATGCATCCCAGGGTAAGACGGTTTTAAGTACTGATATCCAAAATACCTAAATTAAACCAAACATGAGTTCTGACATATTCCTGCTGGGCTGTTCTGAACATAGATACGAGGCCATACACTTACATTGATCTAGCTATACCACTGTCCTCAGGGAATGAATGGATTAAAATGATATATTTTAGGATTTATGCCACTAGCTGAACCTCTGTTGTCCCACAAACTATGTTAAGCATTAAAGCCCATCTTAAAGTGGTTGGACTGTTTAGCCCTTCCTTCTCTACCTCCTTGAAAAACATCTCATAGTCTGTCAGACATCCAGAAAGGAAGGAAGTGTGAAAAGAGACATCACATGAGAAAATGTGAGCCCTTTGCTTATATATATATATATAAAAGAAAAGAAAAGAAAAGAAAAGAAAAGAAAAGAAAAGAAAAGAAAAGAAAAGAAAAGAAAAGAAAAGAAAAGAAAAGAAAAGAAAAGAAAAGAAAAGAAAAGAAAAGAAAAGAAAAGAAAAGAAAAGAAAAGAAAAGAAAAGAAAAGAAAAGAAAAGAAAAGAAAAGAAAAGAAAAGAAAAGAAAAGAAAAGAAAAGAAAAGAAAAGAAAAGAAAAGAAAAGAAAAGAAAAGAAAAGAAAAGAAAAGAAAAGAAAAGAAAAGAAAAGAAAAGAAAAGAAAAGAAAAGAAAAGAAAAGAAAAGAAAAGAAAAGAAAAGAAAAGAAAAGAAAAGAAAAGAAAAGAAAAGAGTAATTTTCTTGTTTAGAACAGTAGACCTTAGCCTTGAAAGAGTTCATAATTAAATACAAACACATTCATGCTGTGTCTGTTTAATTGAAGGACATAAAAATGGAGGTCCTTAAGATATTAATTTATATTACCACTAATGGTACAAAAAAAGAAACTGAAATAAGCATGGGTTCAGATTCCTTAGACTAGTGACCACTATGTATTAAGGGGCTTCAGTAGCATAAAAGTACTTTGTTAGGTCATGTTTTCAAACCAGTAACGTCTTAACTTTGTGACAACAGATTTGGGGTGATAATTACATCTTTTCTTTTGTGGAACACAAAAATAACTTAATAATAGTGCAATAAATGTCCAAGCTGCAATAAAAGTGAAAGGGGTCAATCATTTTCAAAATGCACCATCAATATATAATCACTATATACACAATAAATATTTCAGATACAACATCAGCAAATGTGTGAACCCAACTTTGAAGAAAAGTCTATGAATATCATCACTTCCTGCATGGCACATTTATCCAGTCCTGTAGAACAGTAAAAAGATATTCACAAAAGTCCCTTCCCACTTCAGGTGTTTTCTCCCTGTAACTAACTGTTCTCAAAAGGTTTGTTATATAATTCAGTATTTAAATCAGCAATCATCCTGTCCATTGAAAGCTTTGGCCCTTTGATGAGGGGAGTCTGCTAAGGTCATCTATGGTAGGCTATAACTAACCATTTAGGTCGGGCAGAAAGGGGACTCAACTTAAATATTTTGTCCTTTTTTATATTATAATGGGCTAACTTAAAACGTACCCTGAACGTAGTCAGTCCGCTAGATTGTATCTCATTATAAGTGCCACACCCCAGAGGCATGATGATGGAAGTGTGAACAACAGTTTGCTTCTGTTGTCTTTCAAACCCTCTTTTGCTCCCCTTGCATTTCTGTTTTGTTTACCAAATGGTTAGAGAGTGCAGATTAATAGCGGTCCAGAGGGCAAAAGGTAATGAAAACTGGAGTAGTTTCCCTCCTGAGACAAAAGAGCCTGTGTAGAATTAATTATGTCTCTCAAAAAAAAAAAAAAAGCTTGTGCTCACAGGGAAGAAAAAGTAATACACATATTTTGGAATTGGGAGCCTTTGCAAAGGCTCAATGTTTTAAGCAACCATAACGTTCTGTAAGCTATTAACAATTGCCACGTGATTGTGAAGAGATTAGGTATCAATCAAGACCAAACTTTTCTTAGTCGACATTCTATGAGAGCAGAGAAGAAACTTATTGGCAAGCTGTTTGCCTGATATGCCTATGAACATATTCCCAGCTGCCTGTCGTAATATTTGATATTATGTTTAATTGATTCAACGTATAGTCTATTATTGATCCCTAAATATTTGAAATTAATTAATTGTCTGATTGGAATTATTAGTGAATCATGATTACATTTTTGCTCAATTGTATGAATACAGTTTAAATGGAGCAGCCAAAATATAATATATTATAGGGTCGGTTATCTCTAGAAAATCTCTCATAGTGCTTCCTCTAAAATTATATTTCACTATTCACAAAATACAGCACACACTTTTTAAAATCCTGAACATAACTGTCTATTGGAGTCTAGTACAAGCAATACCAACTTCTGCTTAAATTAATTTTGAGTTATTTATCGTAACAAACAGCTGTCAATCCAACACTAATAAAAGCCAATCAAACTCCATAACACTATTATCTTAAGTTCAAATAAATCAAATGTCTTAATGTGAGGTCAATTATTATTCATCATAAAGCAGACTTACGTATTAATGGTTTGTACTGTCTTGAAAGTTTTACCTTGTGAGAAAAGCATTGGTTATTCATCAAATTGCCCTTTAGCATGGCTTAGGGGTGGTTCAGTGCAAGATCCTCATATTAAACTTTAAGACCAAACTGTTGAGCTGCCATGATTAGCTCCAGGCTGTTCTGTCATATATGTTTGCAATAAAATAACCGCACAGTAATTGGGAGGCCTTTATTACGTCCACTAGGGGTAAGACGTAATAAATTAAAAAGAAAAAGGGTACGACCGGCTTCCAGTAGGCCGTCAGATCAAAAGAACCGAATGGCGAATACCAAACAAGGCGAATACAACAAATTATAATATTAATTTATTGTGAATCACAAAAGTAAATGACAATAAAGTAGAATTCATTAACAAAAAATGAATAGAGAATAAATCAATAGAGTGGTATTCTCGTCAGAGAGACCCAACTACAGTGGCTATAAAGCAAAGAATTTTATTGCTCTCGTGCAGACACAATTTCTCATTTACATGTAGGATCTAATTATAGTAAGAGATATATGTGTGGGACAAATAACAAATAAGAAGAAATGTCACATGATTTGCTGTTTATCAGTTATTTCAAAAGATGCAATGACAATCATTTGCATTGGCCATGTCCGTGAAAACAGCGAATGAATGCTCTCTCTACAGCAAGTTCTCTAAATTAGAAAATTAACGGAATGCAAAGCGAAATGAAACCTTAACAAACTGCAACATTCATCCATGTTAAAATTATTATATAATATGCCGCTTTTCATTGATGTTTTTACCTTGTTCATGTTAGTCTCACCATGGCGTACCCCATTAAGCCTCGCGCCTGAAACAAAAACCCAAGTTAAACGACATTTTTTTTTACTAACAAACGTTATGTATGTTTAATTTGTCAGTATTTTACATATGAATCGCTTATACATTAAATTTATGTAAAAAGTGTATATTTATAAAAATTATATATTTCTAAAGTTAAATTAATTGAATTTACCAGGAATTATGAATAATGCCTCTAAACTTCAGTCATTCTCACACTGCTCCAGTCAATGGATTTCAAATTTGAACGAAGCCCGCGCAATCCCATAATGCCACACGACAGTGAGTGAGTGACAGTGAGTTACAGTTGACATTGACATATACAGTTAACAACTGTAGAACTTAGTTTGACCCATAATTCTACATCTACAAATGTTTAAGCAATAATATTCTGTACAATTCTGCTGTAAAAACTACAGATATTTGTTAAAGTGTATGTTATGGCATCGCTTTGAAACCCCCCTTTTGGAACCTTTATTTTTAAGAGTGCACTGATGGTAATGCTGAAATGTTCTGTGTATCTACTCAGCCTATTATGCATTTCCGATACGTCTCAGATGGAATTTACCCTGGGTCTTTTCATGATGGGATAGCTATCAGATCACTAAAAATGCATGACATGACCAAGTGTAAATACCCCCTGTGTGTCAGATGCTTGTAACAGCATAGTGTGTCATTATCTTAATGTGCACGCTTCTGGAGGTGTCTGACCTCCCAGTGATCACAGTGATTTATCTTCGACTCTCTATCAGCTATTCTGATTAAGGTTCATCTCAAACAAGAGCAGGTCAGATGAATTGACAGATACACGGATGGTTTTATTTTATGTGAAAATCCGCAAAGCAGCATTACCTTGGCTGATTTCCAGAAGTTATTTTCGGGGGACAACAATCAATGCTTTTTCATTCTGAGAAATGGCTGCATCTAAATGGTCAGCGGCTGAATACGAACGAAAGTGTCTAAACAGATCGATAGTCGCCTTCCCTAATCACAAGCACTCATGATTGAGATTTTTAGCCCTGGACCGTGGCGTGTGCCTTCCTTGTTCTTGCGTATATAAACTTGCTCAAGATTGCTCATGCATGCCAATGGCTCCATTTGATTCTTAACAAACACCAGCCAAACTCTCCCTCTAGGACTCTGAGTCAACCCCTCTTCTGTCAAACAACACAATTGATTCCAAAGCTGACCTGATTGGAATGCCAGATCAATCCCTCAGAACTTCCTTCCACAACCCTGTATTGACTCCTGTAATAACTGAGAGAATGGATATTGGATAGGTGGGAGAAGAAAAGAAACTGTTAAGTGTGTAAAAGGTACATCACCAGCCTTGGCTACATCTTTCTTTATCTTCATCCACTGGTGTCCTATTCTCACACCATCTCCTCTGTCTGCTGGAACTAGCTTCTTTAGTTTTTTTTAGCTTTTTTTTTTGTAGCATACCATATCTTATCCCAACACTGAAAGCTAGTATGTTCTTTGGGCAGTCTGCCAGTGTCTGCCTTTCTGATCATTCACAGTCACATTGCCAGCATTACCTAACCCCTACTCTCTCCCTATTTCAGTAGAGGAGAAATCTGCTCTATTACACCCTTATCTGATCTACCCCTTGGTCTTTACTCTTCTTGTCACGCTTTTCATTATAATCTCATCTTTCATCAGCCGTTGGGGGCCTGCCATGCAGATCTGCTTATTAATCAGTCTGACGGGCAAGTGCCCAGAGAAATAGAAACTACAGTATCCACAATGTACTGTACATGTGGGGATTCTTTGTATCTCATTGGGTCAAGTATCATATATGGGTCAATGACATGATGCAGTTTTTTTTTTTTTCTAGATCTATTAATTTATTTAAAAATACATTTAATTTCTGAATTAAAATTAATTTCAAAATATCACAGTGATACAACAGACATGCGTAACAAGCATGAAAAAAACAACAACATAATGGCACAATTTTTTTATATTATTCATTTAAAGAAATAATAGATCAACTTCTTCACTGCTGATAATTATGTGGAATAAAAAAATTGTCTGCCAAATCAAAGTCATGTGCTGTAACCAACTAAGTGATTTGATGCAACCAACATGCAGAAAAAAGGACAGAAAATGATATTATAGAGAGGCCCCTTGCAGCCCTCATGACTGTGTGTCAAGGTCAATAAGTCTCTGTAAATATCAGATAATTTGGGCTGCGTTTCCCGAAACCCTCTTAATGCTACGTCGTTCTTAAGTTACACCTTAACCTTATCGATAATATGTGTTTCCCGAAACGTTCTTAGTTAAGTATACCTCCTGTAAGTCATACGTTCGGAAGGTTGGTCTGGACCACTCTTAGCTTTACCTTATCACTGTTGCAGGTCTATATGAATATAATTCTGAAGTTTTAATACACCCACACAGTGTTCAATTAGGCTAATTCAAGTGTTTTCATGCAAAGAATAAAATTGTCATTACACTGATTGTTGTTAGATTTTTAATTATATTATTATACAATATTTTTAATTTAATTAAAGAGTGTTTTAAAGGCCAGTGAAAGCATAGGCTACTGTCAGTTAAGTCCTATTCGGATGCTAATATTGTTTCTCATGGGCAATTCAGCACCATCGCCACGGACAGCACCGGGTAACGTCGCACGAGAGAAGGGATATCTTATGCAGCTTCCTAAGGTATGGTTCGGGGAACAAGCCTATCAATGGTATACCTTTAGTTAAGTTATACCTTAAGAGTCTTCGTAGCGCGCTAAGAGACAACGTTATCGGGAAACCCAGCCCTGACCTTTTATGACATGGCAAAGTTAGTTCAGGTTGTGAAAGGTCTTGAAGTCCTACTCCACAAAAATATATATTGCAACTTGTTTTTACCTTGAAAATATAATTAAGATAAGTATACTCAAATGTATTCAA
The DNA here is from genome assembly GCA_900092035.1 of Leuciscus waleckii. Lineage (NCBI taxonomy): Eukaryota > Metazoa > Chordata > Actinopteri > Cypriniformes > Leuciscidae > Leuciscus > Leuciscus waleckii. The sequence continues at coordinate 26,558 of FLSR01001090.1, forward strand.
GGTGTAAGGAAAATATGCTGCAGTATTACTTTTTAAATGATGGTTACACAATTTGTTTTTTTGTTTTTTTTTAAGAACATTTATTTTAAACAAGATTTAAAAAATAAATAAAAAAATCCTCTTATCTGTCATTGACCCAAGTAGATTCACACTGAACAAAATTGTGCTGTATCTGAATGATAAATAAGATAAATAAGATAAGAGCTTTTACCACATAAAATAATAATAATAATAAACAGTAATGTCTTTACCGCTAGTGGACTTATATTTATATGTTGAGTATTTATTCAAGCATTGATAAATGGCACCACATAGAAATGGCTCACCTCTCAAAAGTTAGCCATTAGAATATTCTTTTTTTCCCTCCTACAACTCACTTCTACATATGCAGCTTCTGAAGACATTTTTTTCACCCAGATAGGGCTGAAAAAGACTGTCCTGTCATCTCCAATCATTGCATCGTCTGCCAGGGAAGGAGGCTAACGAGGGAGGATCGCTCGAAGCAAACAGACGCAAAAAACCCCGTTCCTGCTGCCTAACCCTGTCTCACATCCTTCACTTCCTGTGAGACTCATCCAGACACTTGTTGGGATTGCAACATTCCTCATACATGGAAAGAGCAGCAGAGAAATGCTAACCCCCAACATCTCTCCAGTTTATGGATGGCTGGAAGGGATATTTTTCCAGACAGGCCATTAATTAAGGTGTTAAACTTTACATTGACATTGTGCTCTAAAAAGCTTCAATTAGTGTTTGTACAAACCAAAGGACGATTCAAGCCTTGATAAACAGAAAATCTAGAGATGATATTCATCCAATATCAACCGCAGCCGTACGCATTTATCTACGCTGCCCTTTTTCCCCATTCATAAATGCACTGCATACATTATCCAAATTCTGTTAATCCAATCTGCCATTCCCCTTCTCTGACATTGAGGAGGAGGACATCTGAAAGCCTCTGAGACCCAGAACCCTCCATCCATAGCAGCAGAGCGTGTCTGTAAAGCAGTCTCTCCATACCAGAGGATAATTCCTCCATAAGAGGTAGCAGATAGCAGGCGTCGGATCCCTTTCTCCCAAAGCTAAAACTTGGCACCATCCACTCACTGTCACATCAATACAGGTTCCAAAACAGCCAGAACAATGCTTGAGAAGCCCACAGTTCTACCCTGTCCTGGTTTTCTGAGTCTGACGTGCAATCCCATGTTTGGCAGAAGAGAATGGCCCATGCAGCCACAGGCTTAGGAGATAAAAGATTAATTGAAACAAATCAGTGGGGGAGAACTTAAAGCACAGAATGAGCAGAGAGAGGGGGAGATTGGGATTAGGGTTTAGGAGAGTGTAACCAAGCACATCCTGAGCACTGACCCATCCTTCAGCCAAGTCCAACTTGGAATGGGGTTCAAACACTTGGCACAGCTATTCAGATTTTTTTTTAACCTTCTCCCATCCCTGCTGCTTTTTGGGCCTTGTTAATTTATTTTATCCTGTTCTCCTATTTCCCAATGGGAAAAGCACATACAAGCTAAAAGTACAAGATAGCAAAACCTATTATTGAGAGCTGAAGTCAGTATGAAATGGAAATTCACCCTATCTATTTTTTTTAATGCTTTTTATTGATCTTATTTTGAACAATTCATCCATGTTCAGATTTGTTGTTGTTTTTTAATCTGATAACAGAGAGGCACAAAATCACTTTCTAGAAAGCTTTGTTCAGTGTTTTATGATGGTGGAATGATCTTACTAACCCTATCCGGACAGTCGAATCCCTGACAATAAAGAAACAGCTGAAAACTCACCTCTTCCGTGAATAATTAACCACATCCTTCTGACTTAAAATGAATGAATGAATCTCCTATGCTTTCACTATTTCTTATATCACTCCCTGTTGTAGCTTGTATTGTACTATTCTGGGCGATGTTTAAAACTTGTATTGCTAGCATTTCTCATTATTGCCTCAAGATGAATTGCTTGTTGTATTCCTCATTTGTTATTCACTTTGGATAAAAGCATCTGCTTAATGAATAAATGTAAATGTCATAACTCGATCTTCCGTTGAAACGACAGACTTCTCCAATCATTTAGGCTGTTTAAACCGCCCCTTTGTTAGTCAAGCTCACATTCAGATGCCTCCATCCAATCAACAACCGATGGATAGAACCAATATTTTGACTTTTTCACATATCATAATAATGGTTTATTTATGATACATAAAATGCTAGCTGTGAAATCAGCCTTAATAAGACAAAGTTGTTGCCATTATCCACAGTAACATGCAATTAAAGATATTGCAGCTGGATTCTTTGAGTACATGAGTCACATTGTCACCAGGAACTTAAGCTGGCTTCAGGCTTTTAGGATCCATAAATACAGGAGTTTTCCATGCCTCCTATTGATAACAAAATTTCTTAGAGAAATACCATTAACATTATGTCTTAACAAATCACTAGAGGCTTGTGTATTGCAGACATATTTAATACAGCCAAAGAGAAAAACACATTAAAATAACTAATTGCAATATTATACCTTTTGAAACCATTGATTATTTGTGTCAGGGTTTGGAGTTGAGGAGATGAGGACTCAATTGCAGGAAACAAGGGCTTTTTCATTAATTAATAATAAAAATAAAATACAAACAATCAAAAACTACCCCAATGGGGACTCGACTCAGGAGAACCATAACAGGGTAGAGTTCGAAGTACATACGACTACGAACCAGCACAAGACTGAAACACAATGAGAATAAATAGGGAGAGCAAACAAAAGCAGGTAACGAGGGAGGACAGGTGGGGCAAATGAATTAATAATCAGGTAACAAGATGGGAGGGGCTACACAATCGACAGGAGAGCACATGGCACAAGGAAACATACATGACAAGCCATGTGCTCACACCAAACATGACTAGAACGCAAGCACATGGCCAGTATAACAAATCACAAACCATGTGCTCACACAAAATGAGACATGAACACTCAGCTAATGAGAACACTCATAAGCCACATGTTCACACAAAACATGACAAAATGAAAGCACACAGCCAGTGTAAAACCCAGTGCTACACAGAACACAACAATAGTCACGGATAGAAGAGCGTGCGGCCTGAGCAAACTCAAAACCGCATGCTCACATGACAAAACACGCGGAGCATGAATGTCCGAATCCCGACACAGAACTGAAGCCAAACTAGAACGAAGTGCCGGGATCCAAACACCACGCCCCGCACATGAAACAAGGTACACAGACAAGAGAGTGCACGGCTCGAGCACGCTCGAAACCATGGGCTCAAACGAAGACAAGACAAAAACAGGAGTGTCAGAGCTCTGTCACAAAACCAAGAAATGAACCAGACAGAAGTGACAGAATCCTGACAATTTGATTAATGGAAGTACTTTTTTGAGAAGAACTGTGCATGGGTTTCCAATTAGACTGTTTTCAGCTTTAGTCTGAAGTTTTCCATTTTTTAAGTGTCTTTCTTTTCTCTCCTAATTTAATTCTTTCCTCAATAGAAACTTTATTTTCTTTAATCTTCAAAAAGTGCTTTCTAGATTAACCTGACTGAAAATGATGATGGACTGAACTAAGGTATTATGGCCTGCAGGTTGGAGCAGGTCTGTTTTAGAAGCTTAGGGAACAGTGAAGATCTGAAGGGACCGTCTATCTGGAGGATTAAGGTTCTGAGGGTTATCTACTGGCTGCAGGTCAGCGGGCAACAGCTAATGAACACATTCTCTTCAGCCATTGCTGTGGAGAGAGGAGGTGACACTCAGCACTAATTACCAAATTCCCTCACCGCTTGGGTCAAAGGCCCACTTCCTTCATGATTAAATTCAAGGAGTGAGTGAAAGAGGAAAGGGTAAACTTTGAAGTCTTGTTTTGGAACAGAAAAAGAAAAATCTTTCAACATTTTCCATAATTCCTGGCTGGTTAATTCCTTTATTCAGTTTTAATAAAGTCTGCATTTTACTTTTAAACTTGCCTTTGTCTAGGCAACTTTCCGCTTAAACTTGCCATTGAAAATTCAACCTGTGATTAATTGTACAGTGAAATGTACTACAGCACAATTCCAGCTCCACTGCAGCGCACAAAATGAGAAACACATTCATTTGACATCAAAATGTATGGTAACTCTAGGGAAGCTCATGCTCATTGCCTCTGATTCATCTAAAACATGCAGGAGGCCTATCACCATGGAAACCATTAACACAATCAAAGTGATGTTTGCCATAGTTGGCTATGTTTCAAGGTGGGTGAGGCAACTGATGACTATAGAAAAATACTCTGTTAGAGTTGTTAGATTATGAGAGTTTACATTTCTAAATATGTACTCTCTATCTGTATGTGAAGGCAAAAGCTGGTTGTACCGTGATACTTGACTCTGTCAGATTTCAGCACCAAGGACAGCGCCAAACGTGAGCACAGAGCCAAGATGATCCTGGAACAAGACACAGCGCAAAACAGTCAGGTGCTCTTCAGCTCTGGATTTAAAAGATGCCCAGTGAACAGTGAAGAGAGTAGGACATCCACTAAAGAACCTAGTTTAGTGTCCCTTGTATGTTCAGATAAAGATCATTACAATGACTACACCACATCCAAAGAAGTATTATTCTCTCTCTTTTGTTCTCTCTCCATGGATTTCAGACTGTTGGTGCCTCTAAAATCTTACAGAATTTCAATCTGCAGACCCTTAGCTGACCTCAATGACTGTTCTCTGCATTAACACACACCTTCACTTCCACTTGATCACTTTAAGAAACACCTGCTTTGCTTAAACATTGTTTAAAAAACACCTTTAGGCCCACCAAATGTATGTCTAGAGTAATAAATAGCACTATTGTATTTACGATGCATTATTGTATATTGTATATTGTATTTAATTAGCCAAGGTATGGGACCACCAGGCCCGTTCCCTTTTCAATTTAGACTTAATTCAAACAATTCTATCACCCAGACATAGCTCTTTCTTGATACTTGCACTCTAACCTGTTATTTGTATACTTAACAAAACAAAACAAACACAACTGAATAAGTGTAACAGAAATAGTATTACAATTCAAAAGAGCTGTTTTCTATTTTAATATTCTTGAAAATATAATGTATTCCTGTGATAACAAAGCTGAAATTTTCAGCAGCCATTACTCCATTCTTCAATGTACCTTCATAAATTATTATAATATGCTGATTTGATGCTCAAGAAACATTTATTATTATTATCAAGGTTGAACACCTTTTTTTTGCTGATACATTTTTTTCAGGATTCTTTGATGAATAGAAAGTTCAAAAGAACAACATGTATTTGAAATAATAATGTTGTAACTATGTAAGTCTTTACTGTCACATTTGGTCAGTCATTATGGAATAAAAGTTTGATTTAAAAAGAAAAATCTTACTAACCTCAAACTTTTGAACGGTAGTGTATCCTGTTTTCAACGCGAATTGACTTCCCATTTTAAGCTCATCAAAATCCCTCATCAGAGCACAAGTCGTTCAAGTAATACTGAGTAAGCAGAAGTTCTGAAAATAAGATAAACTACATAAAAAAGGAAGATAAAAATTCTTAAGAATGTCTTGGGTTATTATCTGGACTGTTAGTATGGCTGTTAGTATTCACAGAGGTAAATAGGACATGATTGAAATGTCTGATGCAAAATCAGACCATAGGATAGCTTATAAACTGCCAAGGTACATAAGCCTCTTGGAGTGAAAATGTAGTCTACTGCTCGTCTTTGGTGTTTTAATCATATAAGACATATCAATCTGTTGTTTGCTAGATACAGCTGTGCTCAATGTGCATGGTTGCATTTAAACGAACAGCTCTAAAGCCAGTTTAGTCAGTAATCCGCTAATGTTCGATCATTCTTCTTTACTCTGTCCCACTCTGACAACTCATGGGCAATTATCCACTAGAGGCTTGAGGAAAAAGGACCTCAAACAGTAGAGAGATTTACAGTGATTTGTAAGACCCCCCATGTCTCCTATGGAGGAGTGACTTGAAGAAAATCACAATCATTTGACATGCTGAGTGTGGTCTCACAATGACTTTAGCTAACCCGAAAACACATCCACCCACATACTCTTTCAAATGTGCACGTACACGCACACACACACTAATTTTCATTCACTCACTCACTCACTCACTCACTCTTACACATCCTTTTGATGTTTTGAATCCAAGAAGCGGTTGGTAATTAAAGCTTTGAGGGGATAATGTTGGACTGAACTTGTGTCTGTGTGAGACACAAAGCCGGCTAATTAAAATTTGAAATGGATTCTACTCTTGCTCTTTCAGAGATCGTCTTCCCGAGGAAAGAGAGACGACAAGGATGACAGCAGTAATATTCACGACTGCATATTAAAGAACTGAAGAGTCCAACTACACAACAAGATATGACCTTTTTCAGCTGTCAAAACTGTAGCTTACAAGTGCTAACAGCACATCGTGCAAGACAGTCACTTTAAATCAGGTGATTTACATCTAAAGGTTGGTTTATGATGGAATTCCTTACAAACATATTGTCTACATAGAGGCAGAAATGTTAGACAAAGGGATGCTTATAGCAGAGGTACTTTTACAATTCTGGTCAATATTTTTCAGGGTAGATTTTGATTTAAAAGTCAATTTCTATACAAGCACGTACCTCAAAGTCTTAGTTACTCTAGGAAAAGAGTTTCAGCTTATTGAATGCTGAAAACGCTACAGTATATGGAGTAGGCTGACACAATAAGGACTGCCATTGAAAAGCCTATTGTATAGTTAAAATCAATTTAAGAGTTTTATACTAGGGTTTGAACATACAGTAGAGCAAAACCACTGCAGAGAAAATAGACCTTGCAACAAATTTGACAACAAGCCCGTGTCTCTTCTATGTGTTTGGATGAAAAGAGAGTGAAAGTAAGAATAATTGTTTTAAATAGTCAATGCAGACTCTTGAACTTCAAGATACTAATAAATGCCATGAACATAAAGCAAAATCACTCATAATTGACAAAACCTTTTGAAGCATGGAGAACAGGATGCAAGTAGTCTTCAAATCTTACCACAGTAGTTAACTACATTCATTTTTATTTGTCAACACATTTGCCTGTATTTTTCTCCATAATACCAGCATGTTTACCAGACACCAAATCTCCGGCTTGAATTGAGACTTCATATTGCGGCATTTATTTACAAATCAGACTCATTGAATCAATACTAAAAGTCGGGTGTGGGCTTTTAGAGGCCCATTTGTGGTAAACATTTAATTTCCTAGAGTTCATACAGGCAGGATAAATAACGCAGGCGTCTGCTTTATGGGGGCTCATCGCCATCCGCCGTGGCAAACCCTCAGCTGCCCAGCTTTCTCAATAGCCCATTCAACCGTATTTATGGGATGACAGCAGGTGCCATTGAGAGGAATAACTGTGCAAACCAGGGGTGTGGAGAGATTGTGCTACAATCAACACAGAATTAGAGCGAGATGGAGATGCAAACTCTAAGCGGTTTCATAAAGGATGACGATATTCACAATATTGATAAGATATTGGGTGATCAAGGTTTGTCTGCTATGTTATTGCATTTCACAGTTCTGTTGTGTATTCTATTTGGGGATAGAAATTCTGCTGCTATAACAAAGCTTTCCAGCCTGCTTTTTTTCAGTGCAGCTGGGTCAAAGGCAAATCAGGATGTCTGAAAATGATGAAAAACAGAGAAGAAAAAAAGAGAGAAAAGAAAAAACGAATGAGGGGAACACAATTAAATCTACATCTACCAAGCTCTTAGAAATGTCATCTTCATCTTTGCATTCACATTGATTTCAAGTATTTTGGGGAAAAAAAGTTTACTGCATTTCCCTGTATATCACAAACGTCTAATTACAAAAACGAATTTCTGTTTCAGTTAAGTGTTCAACTTCAACTATGTTCAACAAATTAACCTGTTTCTGCACTTCATTAAGCAGCACAACCATTTTCAATTAATACAAATATTAAGAAGAAGAATAAGAAATGTTTCGTGTGTACCAAATCAGCATATCAGAATGATTTCTGAAGAATCATGTGACTTTGCAGACTTTAAGGACTGCTGAAGATTCAGCTTTGCCATCACTGAAAAAATTTAAAAAAGGAAATGAAAATATATTAAAACATAATTTTACATTGTAATAATATATCATAATATTACTGTTCTGATCAAATAAATGCAGCCTTGCTGAGCATAAGACTCTTCTCAATTTTTTTTAAAAATCCTACCGACCCCAAACTTTTGAATGGTCGTGAAATCTTAAAATAAAAAAATAATATTGTACTGACCCCAAACTTTTGAACTTCTATGCAAAAGTTGATTCTGTTATCCAATAATTTCAGCCTTTCAATGAGATTCCAGGCCAGCAAAATATAGATTTTCAGAAACATGTTTATCATAGAAAAGGTTTATTTAAGTCATTGTCTGTATGAATTGCTTTTGTTTAATTTGAATAACCTAATATATCTCAACAAAAAAAGAAAAAGATATGTCCTGTCTTTGACCCTAAAACAAAAAGTAAAATAAATAAATGAACAAATAAGATGAATTATGTATTCCTGTGCCAAACCCTAATGTGATTTATGTTGTTAAAACAAGGTCATGGTAATGCGACCTGTGTAATGTCACCCAGCCCAATCATCTCTCTCTGGCTTCCTCTTCTCACACTTCTCCTCCACTCTAGTGTCTAGTTTATCCTTCCATACCAGACATATGTTTAAATGGTTTGTGCCACTTCCCCATTCTAACATGTTGAGGAAGTGACAGAAAATAACTCCAGAATCTGGACAGAACTGATAGCATTGAGACATGTTAGCAAATGGAAGTTTGCCCATTTCTCTAACCCCAATCAACAAGAAATAAACACTCTCTGAAAATGTTTCAGATAAAAGTGCAAACAAATATGTCTGCCACTGATGAGGGAAGCCTTTGATAGTCACCTTGCCCATGTGGCAAAGACATCATTTTGAGCAGAAATAGCTTACTGTTTAAAGTGCTAATTGATTTTGAAAGTCAAACAGAACCTGTGTTCCTCAAAATGAGAAGTCCAGTAAAACAAAAATCGTTTTTAGTCAAACAAGATCATGTTAACCAATTATCAAGCCATAATACTGACTGATATGCGTTAAAATGTCAAATCTTAAACTATTTTAAGATTTATTCTAGCCAAGGCTTACACTTGAGTATACACCCAATAATATGAGAGGAATGGTAAATATTTATAAAACATTCTTCTGTAGTCATTTTAATCTGGTGCTATGTGAGAACACTGTCATCAATAGGGAGGAGGCATGACAGGAGGGGGACACGAAATAGAGCAGGAGGTGAAAGAGCCGCAGCTCAGCAAAGGAGGGATTAGAGGGAATAGAGAAGTGAAAAAGAGAGGGATGAAAGAAGGGGATATGGAAGATGTAGAGGCATGCCTTTTTACACATTCAGTCTGTCAGGGTCATATGCCAGGTGGGCCCTGTGAAGGACACGTTTAAAAGAGTTACTGCGCTCAGAGAATAAGGAATGCACATTTATACAGTATTATATCAGATTAATGTTTGTGTTTGGCGTGCTAGGAAGATAAATGAGAACAAAATGCATTTGAAAGGTTGTAGTCTCCTCATGGCTTCATGGCTGAACATAAACATGCAATAAAAATGCATGAAAAGTATTAAATATGTCAAAGAAAGAAAAGAAGAAGCTATAGTATATTAGATGCAGGCCAAGAACATTCATGTGGGAGATACATGCAAGTGAGAATTGGATCAGTGTTCCTTCAAGGGCGAGTCACAAATGAAAATTGTGTCATATTTAACTCATGTCATTGCACTTTCTTTCATCTTAGGACACTAATTAATATATTTTCAATATTTATCCATTCATTGAAAGTTCATTTGATCAAACATGGAAACTCATCTGTGCTTGCTTGACATGACACGCATCAAGGAAGCTGGTTGAGTTTCTGTATTTACCACATTACTTTTTTCATTTCTTTTTGTAGTTACTTATTGATGCATAAACATTTTGGTTGCATGGATTTTCAATGAATTGACAAAAATGATGAGAGAAAACATATCTTCATTTGTGTTCCGAAGATGAATGGAAGTTTAACATAATATTGTATATTTTGAATTAATATATTCAACATATTGAATCCTTAATTACACACTGCCATATGAACAACCATGATAGTTCACTATCAGTTAACTTTAAACTCTATGTGTTTGATTCTTGAAAAAAAGTCAAAGGAGTAATGTGCTCGAGAATCGGACGACAATGGTCACGATGAACAGTGTTGTGGTGCTGCTGAACAACTAAGAACCTTGAACCAAATTTTATCCAGGAATTTTTTTTTATCTATTTTTTTTTTATTCTCAGCTCTCAGCCTCTACATACAAGTACTTTCAGTGACATTTGACCATAAATGTCTCTCTGTTATTAATGTTACCAGGAGTCTATGCTACACGTAAGTAGGTTACTCTCATGTCTTGACATTACCTGTCATGTGTATAGAGCTCAACAGTTGAGGATATTTAATTAGGTCTCCAGCTCTTCTAGGAGGTGAGTATGGTGGGCTGATGTGCTTGACTGCATGCCATCGTAGTATTGTTGGGCGAGATGAAGGTTAGGCTAATTTGTTTGACATTTATGTGTCAAACCTCAGTCTTGCTATGACTCTGTGAGAGTGTTTGTGCAGAAGTGATAGAAGACCCTTGTACTCTTGCGACATGACATAGTGCTGGCATGGTTGTGTGTGTATGTGTTGGGTTGTCATAAGAGCACACTTAAGGACAGAACCTTGACAGTCCTTCATCAGTAAGTGTGGACCACAGTGCAGGTGGAGTGAATGTGCAGCAAGTAGGGAATGGGAAATGGAAAACCCGGGGTGGAGCTGGAGCACAGTCCTACAGAAGGATTTGGGCAGAGAGGAGAAAATGTTGTCACTGAACTAAATACTCAGTTTTGCTAAGTGACACACAAAGCTCGATTATTTGACTTTTTTGGAACAGTTTTTTTGTTTGTTTTTGGCAGAAGCAAATATACAAACCAGACAAACAGACAAACTCAATATAAAAATGTTCACATAACTTTTGCATACAAGAGATATGAATCAACACAATGATAGCACACAGCTTTATATATATATATGAACACATTCATAATAATAGGTATTATTATATCATATATAATAATGCATTTTATAATTATCATATTAAATTCCTCCCATTTTCCTTGATCTGTTTGTCTCTCCTTTTTTGGAGCTTTAAAAGGTTAACTAATGGTAAAATATGCGATTCTGTTCGGGGCCTGTCAGGATAAGTATTTTACATTTTAGCTTTATTTCTTGCTCTTTTTCTCTATTTATTTTTTTTGACTTTTCTAATGTTCACTCAGTCAGCCTTTCTCTCAGTCTCTCTCCTTGCATTTCTCAAATGCAATACTTTTTAGCTGTTCAGTGTTTTCACTATATACATCAAAGCAAAAATCAGAGAGAGAGAGACAGACGGTGTAAAAATGAGTTGCAGAGAAAAAAAAACCTCTGCAGAACTATTTGTTTCTAATAACTGCCCTCCCCACTGGCTGGCTGAGTGGCCACACTGAGGTCTGGCTCTCCCTGGAGATAAAAACATACCCACAGTGCCCCCTATTGGACACCAACACTGTCTCATCTATGAGAACCTACAGCAGAGAGATGGAGATGGAGACTATACTTAGTCTCCAGAAGTGAGCTAAATCTTACAAAACCTCCATTTAGGGAGATCATTTAGTAAGAAAGAATATAAAATGTAAATACATTTTGTGGTGTTCTTCCATCTGTTAACATAAGTTAACTACATTAACTTAACATAAAATAACAAAGAAAAAATCTTCTATCTTAACTAAAGCGCTTAATTGTGTAGACAGAGTCTGTGTTGTGTGTGTGTGTGTGTGTGTGTGTGTGTGTGTGTGTGTGTGTGTGTGTGGTCCTGGTAAACCCTATGTTATAGAGACTAAATGTCCCCAATGTCTCCTGGGGTCATTTTTAGTCCCCATGAGGAAAACAGCTTATACATTATACTAAATCCCTGTCCCAAATGACACACTTTATATGCACTTACGGTCTTGTGGACTTACAATGGCTGCCATGTGCGTGTGTCCGTTAGGTCCACGAAACCGTAGGGTGTCACATTTGTCATTTTAGGTTTCAAAAAGGCGAGCAGGCCACAACAGACTTCTTCTCAACTGTCAAAGCGGTGTTACGTCACGAAAGCGTGGACTCGAAGACCGTCAGTGTTTAGGGTGCCATTTGGGACAGGGCCTTTTGGAATGTTTTTTTTTGAAAATGTAAAAATGCAGAAAGTTTTCTGTGATAGTAGGTTTTGGGTTAGGTTTAGGGAATAGAATATACAGTTTAAACAGTAGAAAAATCATTATGTCTATGGAAGGTCCCCACAAAACATGTAAACCCAACAGTGTCCCAAGGCGTCATATACTGACGCTTTTGGACATTTCGTCTACATCCGACGCACATGTCACCCTTTAGCGTCAATATGAGACGCAGATAAATATGGTCCAGAAGGCGCCTCCTAGCGGTCTAACCCTAACCCTACCCCAGACCTAAACCTACCCATAATCTGCGTCTCATATTGACGCTAAAGGGTGCCATGTGCGTCGGATGTAGACGAAAGTCAGTATATGACGACCAAGGATGAGAATGCGTTGGTATAGATGATGCTTTCATTGCTGACATAAAACAATAAAATAAAATAAACACTCAGAAATGTCCAATAAATGTTAAAGTTATAAAGACATTACATATATTTTCTTTTAAATATTCTTAATTTTATTTACAACTAAAAAAAAAAAAAAGGATTTGTTTACAAAATGAAATTTTTAAATAGTTTAACAATTTGTTTACGAAATGTAAATTTTAAATAGCTTAACAATTGCACATCCCCAATGTATGCTGACTTGCCTTACGCTATATCTCTTTTAAATGCAAACATTTTCTAAATCTAAACTTTTGTAATTGCAGCAGAATTACCTTGGCAACACAACTTTCTCAACCAAGTTCAACAGCTTCAGCTCATTAATACCATCTGAATATGGACTCATTAAAGCCATGTTGTGTTAATGAAGAAGAGAAGAGGGTCATTTGTGCTACTACACTGATGGTCAATTTGTTGCTCTCAGATCAGCTGTGACGGCAGTAACTGAATTTGTCTGAGTAATGAGGGCCAACTAAACTGGCCTGAGAACAGCTTAAAAGGGACAGCCTGTACCTGAAGCCCCAATTACCTTTCCTCTCCTGACAAGACTGCATGTTTCCTCAGATACCCCTTTGCATGTGTGATTGGGCTCTAATCAAGGAAACCGAATTTTCCCTAAAGGATATGCCTTAAAAGTCAATTGACAGACATGTGGGATAACGATCAAGGCAGCATTAAAATGGATCAACACACACTTGCACTCTCCCCTGGTAGCTGAACCTTAGATGAATACACTTGTAATGAGACCAAGGTGTCAAATTAAGATACAGAGATGAATCAATGGCTCTTTGTACTGTATGTAGGCTATGTGGAATACGGTTCTGTAATGCCAAGTGTGCACTACATGACCGACAAAAACCCAAGAGTTTATGCCAAGGTGCACATACTGTACGACCGAGGGCATATGAGGCATGAACTTTACAAAAAAATGTATGCCAGCTCCCTAGAGATCAAGAACATGTCTCACACTAAAAAGTATTTTTTTTTTCAACTGACTAATAAATTCTCTGTCATTAGACTGAAATACATATTATGTTGAGTACTTTTGATTTGCATTTTAACATAGACAATAGTTGTACATTGGCTACAGCTTGACAAGCCTCTCACTAAATGTCATAATGAGGTCATAACAGCTCACACTGTAAAACATCCACATGAGAAAGAAAAAAACCTTTATAAATGTCTTTATTTAAACTCACATATACTTGCAGATGTTTGTAACCTTTCAACAATGTATTAAATTGAGACAGTGACTTTACAAAGATGAGATAATAGCTTTTACAAAAGCAGTAAGCACTACAACATGGTGGTGTGAAGGCAGTTCAAGTTGCAACTGTCCTATCAATAAAAGTGCCAAAAAATCATAATGATATCTCTAAATGTTTATACAACCACATATACATGTATAGAGAATTCCTTTAACCTGTTTTATACTTTAAAGAAAACCTGCATCAATCATCAAAGTTGATTTATAACTGACTTATTGCTTACATTCATAAACAGTAATTTACATTTATTTTAATATATTTTAATATATTTTAAATGTAATATATTCCGGATAGCAAAGGTGAATTTTCAGCAGTCATTACTCCAGTCTTCAGTGTCACATGATCCTTCAGAAATTCAAATATGCTCAAAAACATACAGAATGTTATTGATTTTTCTTTTTTTCTTTTTTTTTATACTGACTTTTGAATATTTTCATTAGTGTGTATGTATAAGATATGCCAACATTTGTCAAAGAGTTAATGCAGTTCCAATTTGGCCTTCAGCATAAGGAGAAAACACTCTCCATTAAATGTCAAATTTATGTAGTGGTCTACATATTATTATTAGAAAAAACATTAACATAATTCCAGTTTTGGAGGATGGCCAGTTATCTACTGTATTCAAACTGAAAGCTGTCCAACTTGTGTTCCAAATAAGCTTGTTTGAATTCTCAGTGGTTACCTGAGGGGTCCTGGCATCGCCATGAGCACAGAGAGAGATTAGCAAGATTTGCTTCGATCCAGAGATTTTGGCACAAAAAGTGCAGCACAGCATGTTACAGGCTAGTCATGTAATGTTAGCAGTGGTCCTCTTCTTTCTTCTTGCCAAAATTGAATAGTGACTTTTGCTAGAATCCAGTTTTGTCTCCTGACAAAGTTTTTTTTTGTTTCCCATTCAGCTCGACTAAGGTCTCATATATTTAATTCTAGATATTGTGTGTTTTCTTTGAATTGTATAATGAAAGAGAGCTGTGGAGGCTTCGACACTCTTGAAGGCATTTCTATTTATACTTGCACCACGTTGCACAACAAAATAAATATGCCACACGCAGTGTAGAAAAACATGATTTTCTTTATCACTAACTAGTTAACTATAACATAAATAACTAGAATATTCAACGTCTACTTAAGTGGACTTTTCCATAAGGTGACCAGATGTCCCCGTTTTTAACTGTGCCTTCATAACAGCCTGCAAAGTGAATGGCTAATGTGTCCGATATTGCACATGCTTGTACAAATGTATACCATTCGATGTCATCTTTTTTTTTAGTGTTTTTTTTTTTTTTTTTATTAAAAGAAAAGAAACTTACTAAACAGTAGACAGTTTAAAAAGTTAATTAACGGTGTTAGCTGTCTGTCAAGCTACACAAACAGGAAAATAGGATGGACAGATATTATAACAAAGGCTACCTTTATGGAAAAGAAGTGTACGTCAAGTTCATTTTATTGAGTATACTTAAGTAATGTTCAAGTCAATTTTTAAGTGAACTTGATATACTAAGGTCTATTTCCTCCATGCTATTTCACAGAAACTAGTATAAATGCACATTCTAATAAAAAGGTTTCTGAACATGAAACACACATTAAACTGACAAAATCCAGCCTACAGGATGTAACACACTTAATTTGCATAAATAGGTTGCGACTGTGGCATTAGGCAAATCATCCGTTGGAGAAACGCTAGTGTACTTCGGGCTGCTAAAACACAATTCGAACGCAAACAATATCCCTGCTAGATTTGGACAATGTCTGAGGTCCTTTGTTTGCCATTGGAACCGAATACAAGCTAAATAGTCTATCTCTCTGTCTCCATGCCTTGCTTTCTGATGGAAATGATGTGGAGCAGCATCTATTCGCTTGTAAAAATAGCAGCTCAGCTGAGGACAGCAAATGCAGTTTCTCTCAACAGATGGAGAGCTGAAGCTATGGAAACTGGCAAAGCTTTCCACTGCTTTTGCGGTTTGTCAGAGGTGAACTGAATGCAGTAAAGCATATTTGTTGGTGATTTTTTTTATGCCCCATCTCTTCCTCTGATGAATGATATTGCTTATAAGCAAGACAGGCTGATCTTTGAATAGGATCGCCTGATTAATCGGTCACTTCACTAATTGAACCGAAATCTAATTTGTTCACGTGAGGACATTTACCTGAGGCCCTTTGTGAAAAACATTGCAAAAGTCTGCCGCATAACGACAGAATGAGCGCTAATTAAGTGTGTTCATCCAGTTTGACCCCTGGGGATTAACTCAACTGAAACAATCAAGAATGGCATTTCAAGACCCTCAAACGAGTAAGAAATTAATTTGTATATGAATTAAGCCATGCATCAACTCAATTCAATCTGCTCACGGTAATGATTATGCTCTGTGTTTCCTCTGTTCTACATTAAAAGTCTCTCTCTGAGATTTATCTCAATGATCTGAAAGAAAAAAAAAGAAAGAAAAAAATTAGACAGCAACATGTTCTTGGCAAGTTGCTGCTGTACCGTACATCCGCCTTGGCCGTACAGCAGTATATATTAAAAAAAACAATTACAGAGAAGACAGTGATGAGTTATCTGTCATCTGCAATTGTTGTGCAGTCTCCCTGTTCGCTCCCAGACTGTTTCAGCCACTCATATATCAAAGACCTCTAAAAAGACCCCTCAAAAATGAAGTAATTCCAAATGTTCTAGATCAGTAACTGTCATTAGATAATCAGATGATCTTTTAACACTATAAATAACTATCTAAAAATTTATTTGGACATTATTTTGGGAGCAAACATAAAAAACATAAAAAAATTAAATAAACAAGTTACATACTGCTGTTGGGCCCTTCTTGAAATATTTCAGCGAAACAAACCAACATGTGCATGCATTCCATATTCACAGTATCATCAAAAGGCCCCTAAAAGCATGTACTCAAACATAGCTTAAATTATACGATAAATATGTAAAAGTGTGTTAAATGTTATTTGCTTCTCTCTGATCTGCAAAAACAGTAATGGTCAGCGGAGGTAGAAAATTCTGGAAGTGCAGAATTTAACGAAGAAGAAAACACAAACAGAAATATTTTTCTCTTGGTTTCTGCTCTCACTCTCTTTATCTCTCTCACACCGCCTCTGTAAATTTGTCCTCTGATTAGGGGACAGGGTGACAGAAAAAAGTGTGTAAAAGTAGTCAACCAAATGTCTTTGTGCCAGGACAGACCATGAGAGGCAAGTGTGTGTGTGTGTGTGTGTGTGTGTGTGTGTGTGTGTGTGTGTGTGTGTCACTTTACCATGTTCATGTACAGAGACTCATGTGAATGTTGAAGTCAGCTCTGAGATTTATCTCAATGATTCTGAAAGAAAAAAAAGAAAGAAAAAAAATTAGCAGCAACATGTTCTTGGCAAGTTGCTTTTTGAGGCACCCAGGAATGCAATTACTTTATGGGATTTGTGTAAAAGCATTTCTTATCAAACTCCTATTGTGTGTTCTACTAATGCAATCATTTTTAAGTCAATTGAAGTACATGCTCAACCTGTTTACTAGCTAGCCGGTGTAATTAGCCTGAGTCACAGCAGCAGTTTCTAAATATCCAGCACACCAGCTAACAATTCAGCAGATAAAAAAAAAAAAAAAAAAATGCCTAAAAGAAAAGAAAAAACAAAAAACCATGCCTATAAGAAAAGTACAAACCAAATATCACTGCAAGTAACTGGCTGTGTTTAAATGCTTAGTAATATTCAAGTATAGTTAGTATCCCCGCTTTAAGCTTATGTAACCATCAACCACCAGACTCTGATAAACAGTGTTTTGTTATCGGGTCCAATAAGGCTCACATAATCTATTAAGATCAGACTGAAATGAACACAGACCTTGTTTAAATCAAACATCAGACACTCTTTCCTAATTTTGGGATTCTTCTGAGAATATGCAGAGTTGCAGGTGATGCACGCAGTCAGGAACAACATACATTTGAATGTACAGTATAGCATGCATTTTACTCTTATTTCTTATTGCTAATTTGTTAAAGATAAAGATTGAAATGTTTTTTTTTTTTTTACTTTTTACCATTTGACCCTGATTTATGGAAGTCTGATTTACACAGCAAATAAAGCAGACGCCCTGTATAGTTAGTCGATGCAGAATTCCAATCTATCCTGAACTTCTCAAGAGGCTCTAAAGTTGTGATTGTGAAATCAATGTATGATGACCCATGCACTCTATTTCTGACTCTTCTTCTCACTTTCATTCTCTCTCTCACTCGCTATCCTTCTGCATGCTCTTTATGACTCACACAGCTTGAATTTATCCCCTCCACACCACAGCCGTAGCTGTAAACCCCTCCACTTGTCACTCAATCACAGGGCTATTACCTCCAATAAATCTGCACTAGACTGACAGCCAACATAAGCAGCGGAGAGTGCCCTTTATTCGGTAGTCGATCCTGCTAGGCAGCCCAGAGAAGCTCATGTCAACTTTACACTCACTGAGGTCAAAACTTTACACCAGAGATTCAACAACTGAGACTAAGTTTACACTTGCTTTCAAGGCAGTGTGATATAGTAAGGTTTGCAATCCTTTAAAGCAGGGGTCGGCACGTGGAGATGTAATCGCTGGCACGTGAGCAAAAGCGAGAGAAGAATTTCATTCAGATAAAGTACATCGTACATGCATACAGATCTACATTTTGAGGTAATAATTCCTCATAGTAACACAGCTTGTTTTATTAAGTTATGAGTTGTAAAATTATAAGTACTACAAGTTACTGACTGACAGCTTACAGCTTGTTCTGCAGTAGGCTACATAGTTAACGCTATACATTTCAGAGATATTCAACCAAGTATATTGAGTCTTATTAAACATTCCAAACACATCGAAATGACTGTGATGCACGTGGAAACTCTGCTCACGTGTCCTTGCTCTCTTCATGTGTTTTCTCTGATCTGATAGCTATCCCATCGTAAAAAATACAAAATTAAAAATAGAAAAAGAGTTAATTTTTTTTTGCATTCCTGAAACTGAACAAATTTCATCTGGATGTTGAAGCCACATATGTCAATATTACTCCTCCTAAAATGGTAAAACATAAACATGCGAGAGCATGTTATAATGGTTCATATTCTTTCACGTGAAATAGCGCGAGAATTGAAGATTAGATTTATATTTGTTTTGTGGAGACACAAAAATTGCCAAGTATAAATGGAACAGTTTTAAGAAAAAGGATAGCTATCTGATCACGCATGATTAGGAATAGGCCCATTGGAAATATGTTCTTCAAAGTCTAGATTAAACCTAAAAGCAAACAAACTAAAGGATTTTTACAATTATCGGGGGTGGGGGGATTAACTCAGGAACTTAAAATGGCACTTCATGACAGAAAGAACATGGAAAAAAGGAAGAGAAACGTTGGGTTCAATTTTACATCAGATTAAAAAAAAAATGCTCTAGCCGAAGGAAAAGGGGGGAGATCTAAGGAGCTTGCTTAGCCGAAGGAAAAGGGGGAGATCTAAGGAGCTATAAGAAAAAAAATGCTGCTCTGACATAATTATGCCATATTTACACTGCTTGAATAAATCAGGTGAAAATAGTTCATTTAAATTAATTTATACAATAGAAATACACAACACAATGAATAAGTTATGAAAATTATAAAACACTATCACTCTCTCCTAGGCAAGTGTACACCCTTAGAGGCAATAAGGGGAAGTGAGTGTGAAAAATATCTCAAAAAAGTCCACTCCTATATGGTTCAGAGTGAAATGCAGTACAGCATCTTCCAGTGTTCACAAATCAGAGAAGCAGCCTGCATCTATCTATCTATCTATCTATCTATCTATCTATCTATCTATCTATCTATCTATCTATCTATCTATCTATCTATCTATCTATCTATCTATCTATATATCGTTATCTCAGTGAGGGTTGTGTGTAGTGTGTTTACTCTCAGTGTGTTCTGAATGTGTGTGTGTGTTATCTCAGTGAGGGTTGTGTGTAGTGTGTTTACTCTCAGTGTGTTCTGAATGTGTGTGTGTGTTATCTCAGTGAGGGTTGTGTGTAGTGTGTTTACTCTCAGTGTGTTCTGAATGTGTGTGTGTGTTATCTCAGTGAGGGTTGTGTGTAGTGTGTTTACTCTCAGTGTGTTCTGAATGTGTGTGTGTGTTATCTCAGTGAGGGTTGTGTGTAGTGTGTTTACTCTCAGTGTGTTCTGAATGTGTGTGTGTGTTATCTCAGTGAGGGTTGTGTGTAGTGTGTTTACTCTCAGTGTGTTCTGAATGTGTGTGTGTGTTATCTCAGTGAGGGTTGTGTGTAGTGTGTTTACTCTCAGTGTGTTCTGAATGTGTGTGTGTGTTATCTCAGTGAGGGTTGTGTGTAGTGTGTTTACTCTCAGTGTGTTCTGAATGTGTGTGTGTGTTATCTCAGTGAGGGTTGTGTGTAGTGTGTTTACTCTCAGTGTGTTCTGAATGTGTGTGTGTGTTATCTCAGTGAGGGTTGTGTGTAGTGTGTTTACTCTCAGTGTGTTCTGAATGTGTGTGTGTGTTATCTCAGTGAGGGTTGTGTGTAGTGTGTTTACTCTCAGTGTGTTCTGAATGTGTGTGTGTGTTATCTCAGTGAGGGTTGTGTGTAGTGTTTTTCCTCTCAGTGTGTTCTGAGTGACGGTGTGTGTTATCTCAGTGAGGGTTGTGTGTAGTGTGTTTCCTCTCAGTGTGTTCTGAGTGACAGTGTGTGTTATCTCAGTGAGGGTTGTGTGTATAGTGTTTGGCTGCACTGAGCCTGTTTTGAGCCGTGTGTTAAGAGTTGTGTTGCTTGGAGTGAGTTTTGCAGGTGATGTGAACTGTTTAGCTCAGGTGACTGTTGGTAGTGCAGACTGTAGTTAGAGTTTTGCACATGTAGCTCCAGTTGTACTCACTGTTGTTTAGCAATCGAAAAAAACTGTAATACTTAAAGGTATAGCGGAGGATTTTCCCGAATTTTAGAAAAGAACAGCCCTCTCAACTTTTTGAAAAAATGCACATGCGCACATTCTACCTGCTCCCGAGAGGGAACACCTATTAAACGTGTGCACGAGAGATGACTAGCATCGCTAATCATAGCTTACATTAACTTTTACTAGCAGTGATTTTAAATGGATTTCTCCAAATAGCATGCCAAACTTTACCTGTCAAGTAGGCATCAGTGGGAAGCCCAACCTGTGTTTTGAGCGCACGCCATCGTGTGAATCGTGTGCACGAGCACGTACGACGGCCTTACGTAAACATATCACCAGAATTATTGACACTTAGGTGGACCAATAGGCTACCCACCCGGAAAAAGAAAATCCTCCGCTATACCTTTAATATAAGTTGTTGGGTCTCGAAAAAGTGTACAACTCATATTGAAAAATAAATATACAAAAATGTATTTGAAATACATGTATTTTATGATAAGTATACTACAAATACATTTACATATTTATACCTAATATAAATACCCTGCATTGTACTTTTGGTATACTAAATTTATATACTTAAAGTCTACTAAGTTTGTACTTAATGTAATTTAGCTGTCTGGAAATAGTGTTGAGGTCCAGCCTAGTGAGAAAAATATACCTAATCACCTTCCTCATCACCCCAATTTTGGCAAGTGCGCATACATGAAATGCCCAAAATAAAAAGGTTGCTCATAAGTAATCCTGAATAGAAACATAACACACATACATTTAGAAAGCCAACCCTTGAGAGTTTATAGTTCAAGACTCAAAATTAACCAGACTGTTATTAATATTGAGATATATAAGCTCAAACATATTTTGAACTAAAATAATCCAGGATCACCAGTGATCCCTGACAGGTAAGGGGTTAACTCTGTGTTGAAAATGATAATTGTAACAATGCATTGAAAGTTTACTTTCAAAATACATTATAAAGAATAGTATATTGTGCAAAGTATAAGTAATATTTGTTTATTACTGTGCATTCGTTATTGAAGACAAAGTGTGCAATTTGGAGTATTTTGAATAAGCCAAAGGTATTACTGAGCCTATACTTTTTACTCAAATATAATACACTTATGTTTGCGAAGACACTCTTAATGAATTTGTAATATACTTGTAACACAAATAAAGTACACTTTAATATCACTAATCAAGCATGTAATTAGTCCCTACACAAGCAAATACTTAAAGTATACTTGAAGTTGTTCCAATGTAGCACACAAAAGTACACTAAATACACTTAAAGTTATACACATACTGTAATGTAAAATACTGTATTTGATGCCGTCTGTCTCCCTTCTACTGATGCATCTCTGATCAATCTGATGTTTTACAGTTTCCTCTCCCTTATACTCTATTCTGCTTTACAGTATTTGCACAAATGGCAAATTTCTCTGCATCTTTCTCTCTCTCACACACAGTTGGATTAGTTGGATTACAGTTTTTCTCAGTCGCTTTGGTGCATTTCTCACATCACTATTTACATTTGCACAACAGTTAATGCAGTTCTCAAAACAATTAGTACAAACTGCAAAACCTAGTTGATAACCTGCAAAAGCGTGTCACTTGCTCAAAATGGAGAGCTCATTCCTCAAAAGCAAGTATTCATGTCAATGAAAGTGTCAGTGTCATCAAGATGAAAAGTCCTGACACCATTGTTTATGAACAAGATAGTCAAATGGCTTTGTCATGTTTTCATTATAACAGGCAAAAAAGTCATATCTTGGTGACACTACCTGAAAATGCTCAAGACAGCACTATATACTATTTGCACAGCCATTTGAAAAATACAGTAAAGTTACACATTACTGTATTTAGTGAGGTAACTGAGTACAAGACACTGAATATATGTATGTTTCACATTTTTACTGCATATGCTCTTTGCAATTCAAAATTTGTTCACAGCATTGTGCAAAAGAAAAAATACACCCTTATTTACAACAAACATAAACTCCCTTTGGGTAGAGCTGTGCACAACTGGAAACAATATTGCAGTACATATTGGAACTGAACATACAACATACATAGTACTGTAATCATTCATGCACATCCAGACGTTCCTCTCTGTCTGGCCACATAATTTCATCTACATCACAGCGAATATCATCTCTTGCAATGCAGCGAGGAAAGTATCTCCTCGAGTGGCGATTAAAAAAGATTTTTTTTAATTGTGTAAAATTTGCATGACAGATTTTGACAACTAGTTCAACATTTTTGTATGTAATGACTCAAGCAATGAAATGAGGACTATTAGTTTTATATGGAATGACTATTCAGCATTCACAAGTATAGTTAATTTTGACTGACATGACATAAGCAAATGATAATGTTATAAAACAGCAGAGAGTTGTATGAAAGCAATTGACGCATGTCCAAAAGCATTTGCAATTTGTTGGAAGGAATGAGAAACTGCTACTATGATGTGCACAAATGACTAAATGTTGTGGAGGTTGAACTAACTGTTGTGCAAATGTAAATAGTGATGTGAGAAATGCACCAAAGCGACTGAGAAAAACTGTAAAAATGTGGATTGATCAGTGCAGTTATTCCAGACGCCTCCCAATGCTATTCGTATTGGAATTGTGTAATCACAGATTATGAACAGATGTTTTCAGAGGTGGACAAAGTAGGCTACACAACTTCCTTACTTGAGTGAAAGTACAGATACTACTGGTCAAATATTACTCTGTTACAAGTAAAAGTTGTAAAGACCGATTTTTACTGTAAAAGTACAGAAGTACTTGTTTTTAAAAGTACTTAAGTATCAAAAGTAAATGTCAATGCATTGTTTTATTATTGTTGCATTGTTGTGTGTAATACTTACAGTACCTTATGCCTCTGAATCTATGTGCATAAGCAAGCATCTACTAAGGAGTAAACTAGGATTCAGACCATGGCAACTGGTCTATCTCAGAAACAGCAGTAATATCTACAAGCCGGCCATGATAAACAAGCTGGAAAGACTCCATGTGGACATCAGCACTCCACAGGAAATCCGTCTCGCAGTCTCCGGCAGACTAACAGACTGTACTTTCTTCTGACAAGGAAAAAGCAATGGCTACACAATGAAAAATAGCTTCACTGTCAGGAACTTGCTGTTATAGATGGTTGAGGCAACTGTAACGCAACTGTTGGCTATCGGCCTACATACCTTAGATGAGGCAGTAGTAGTCAACTTGCATGCATCGACCTCCTCACCGGAGATAAAGGATGTGTGCTGTGAGGTTCACTCACAAATAAGAACAGCTTAGAACCATCGGTCAAGCAGCTATAACCATGAGCTACTTTGGACACCAGGCTTGCATCATCCATTTGACTATATTTGACAGAAGAAAAATAAATAAAGTTCTTGGGATTTGACTTTGGTGTATTGTATTATAAAACTTCAGTGCCAGAGTGGGTGCATGGCTGAATTAACTCCAGGTAACTCATTACTCATGGTTACTTTAAGATCACAATCTCTCAATGATGTCAATGACTCAACAATGACATCAACTGAACCTGGTCACTGTCCATGCAGCTTCCTTGTGGTTTGGTGATCACAGTAGCATCAAAAAGTTTTTTGGTAGCTTTTAACTGAAGCCTGGTCTATATAAAAGCCCTAGGCTGCATCAGGATTTCCTCGGGCTTGCACAGGCACTGGAAAAGTTCACTGCTTGTATATCTGCCTGAAGTTATGTGTCATCACAGGATGAGCTTCTTAAATAATCACAAGCTACAAGAAAAGGGAAACAGTAGTTACTGACAATTGGAGACAATGGCTGCAAAATAAATGTTGAATGCCGAACACTGTTGACCTTACTAACAGCCGGTTGCAACAAACCTCTCAAGTTATATCTTAAAGGGACACTTCACCCAAAAATGTTAACTCTGTCATCAATTCCTTTAGGAAAAATAAGTATACTTCAAGTTCATTTTACTAAGTATACTTAAGAAAAGTTTAAGTGTATTTTAAAGTATACTTTATGCAATAAGTATACTAATATCAATGTTCTAGAAGTATACTTGTAAGTGTACCGTTTCAATACTACTTGTACTAAATGGCCCACAAAGTATACTCTCAGTAAACTACTAGTTTATTAGTTTTATACTGCAAGTACACTTGTAAATTGTCTTAATTAATGTCATAATATAGTTTTCTATTTGTATATTTTTTTTTCCACTTTAAGCATACTACTGTTCCTGTTTAGGTAGGCTATAATATTTTTTTTTATACTTGAAATATACCTTTAACTGTACTTTAACTCTTAAAAAAAAAAAAAAAAAAAAATCAAGTTTCATGAATCTTTTTTTTTAAACCTTGGGTTGGGGAAAGTTTAATTTTTAAAAAAAAAATTTCTTTATATATTTAATTTAATTAATATGATTTTCAAACAATGTAAGTTTATGAGACAGTATGTAAAACTATGTGGGGAAAAAAAGTATTTAATATTCAATCAAAAGTGTAAACACAACTAAGCCAAGTATACTTAGAATACTTAATTATACGTTTAAGTAGATCTCGATCAAAATATTGAGTACAATACTTGTTTAAAAGAAGTATACTAATAGCACACTTGAATAAACTTTGGTAACACTTCATAAAAACGTTCAGTTATAAGTAATTTATAAGTTATTAGTTGATGATGAACTAATAATTTACAAAACATGACTATACATTCATAAATTATGTAAGATAGTAACAATTTACAAATGTAAGTTATCTTAAAAAAAAAAGGTAAATTATTAAATAAATCAAATAGATAATTAGTAGATGTTTTTAAGTTATTGGTTGATACATTATCGATCACTTATAAATCCTGAAACAGGCTCATGAGGTCTCATGTACTACTCTTCCAATCTTGTACAGAATGTTCAGACAACATATGCATTTAATTGGCCTTATTCAGGGATAGAGAATGTGTGTATACCCTAGAATCCCTTGAATGTGTACCCTGCAGATAAGCTATAGGCCATCTGCACTTGTGCTGCTACATGGATGACAGCTCTGGATATTCAGTGCATTCAAGACATTGCAGGCAAACAGACCAAAGGTATTTTCAAACATGTCTGGAGTGGTGAGAAGAGATTCAGCTGCCAGACTGAAGACAATAGGACTTAAACTAAGGGAACCGTGTACCATCACCCACCAGGACCAACAAATAGATGCAAACACTGATGGAAACTGTTATTCCCGCACCAACCTTATCAGTCCGAGGGTGGACAGCCCAGGCAAAAAAAAAAATAATATATATATATATACTGTATATATGATACCTTGTAGTAGTATAAGAAAATAGAGTTCCACTAGCAGCTCCAAATTGAAAAATAATTACAGTTTTCGAACCAGTTTTAAATTTTGTTTTTGTCTGCAATGTTTAGAAAAACAAGTAGTCCTGCCTTTAACAATGGTTAAAGCAATGTTTCACGCAGTTCGGCCACTCAAATTAACAAACTCATATTTCGTTTGTTGCCTCCAGATGCACGGAAATGACACACTTCACCTTTAAGAGGCATATAGGCCTAAACATCTTTACAGTAATTACAGAAAATATACCATAATGAGGGAGATCCTAATAAGATTCTGAGAGATACGGAAAAAGACCTCTGAAAAAGTAATATTGAATTACAGAGTAGTCATGGTAAATGTGCTGGACTTCTGATATTCTAGACGTGAGCTGTATAGATATGATATTATCAATGTTACGATAATTAGGAGCTTTCAAGTTTGTGTGCTTTCAAGATATCATGATTGTATCAACTTCTGCTGCCTCGGTCAGAAACATTTACTGATGCTATAGCTTTTCTTTGTACAACACAGAGGTTTAGAGTTATGTGCTGGGTCAAACAGGGACTACTCCTTCTGGCTGCTTGATAAATACCACACTAGAGCAACACATACGCACATACATAGTCACTCCGCTGCCAAGACCTTGAGTCCCTGCTTAGGCAACAGATGGATATTGTCTGTGGACAGATTAATATGTGCTCTGGGCCCCCTCCTCTAATCCCTGGATGAGAGAAGAGGAGAGAGGGACATATTCATCCATTCATTATTCCATTCATACACCACAGGTGTTCCACGTGTTTCACAGACTCGCAGTATGTAGAGGCCTGAGGACTATACATTACCTCCACTGAGGTAAGAGGCACTGCTATTATTGTCAAGATGAGGGTTCCCCCCCCAAAAAAAAATGGGTACCATGGTACAGGGATGGTATCACATGGAAATACCTGAAGATGTTTCCATGTTACTAAGAAATGCTTTCAAGAATACCAAAACGGAAGGAACTTGGTCTGTTGTTCTCTCTCTGTCTTTGTAAATTTCATTTTGCATTTTTATTGGCTACTCAGTAGACGTAGGTCGTAGCAGCAAACACACTGTGAGATGATCATGCTAAATTTCTCACACTGTCAGAAATGTATTGCAGGCTATCTTTGGTCGCAAGACAATGACAGCGGCCATCTTTGAAACTCGACGAAGGACCAAGACCACAGAATTCGCCATGATTGGTCATCTTTGACCTGGGACTGCCCAAAATCATACAATGTGTTACAGTAGACTTTCTAAATAAAGGTTCCCTAAGTTTGAATTATGAGAAATAGTCGTTATATATTGCGGGATATGAAGTGATGCTGCAACTACTGAGGCAAACACTTTTCGATATCCAAAATTCTGTTGAAAAAAAGCATGATCTGAAAGAATCAAGCACTTGTCTTCTTCTGTTTGTGTCTTCTATACTGCTTACGCAGGCTACCCTATGCCTTTCCTGAAAGAAAACAACATTGAAGATGTGGAAAGTGAGACAGCATATCCACCAGATGGAAATTGTACCTGGCGTCCTTTGTTGTGCATCATTCCTATCCATTGTCCACCGAAATGAGCTGGTTCGGGATCGCTATTTTTCTTGGTTTTGTTGTTGTTGTTGTTGTTGTTGTTTTTGAGAAGATGCTGATACTACTTCTTCTATTTAGCTACCCGATTATGATCCATTGGTTCCATCTACATGCTCTGCTGTTTTTCACAAGTTTGAGCCTGTTTCTTTCACAACCCTGGCAGAGATTTTTTGAACATTTGAAGCCTACATCCGGTCCTCAATATATTATTTCTACTCGCAATTTTAAACAAGTTTTTATGTTATTGGTACAAGTATCCTGGCTATAATACATTTGTTGTACAAGCACTGTGCCAATTTATTTTGAACATGCATTAAATAACTTTTATTTTTCTTTATTATCTTTGTACAGCACATTGGGCAACAGTTGTATTAATTGTGCTTTATAAAGAAAGAAAGAAAGAAAGAAAGAAAGAAAGAAAGAAAGAAAGAAAGAAAGAAAGAAAGAAAGAAAGAAAGAAATGTCAAAATCCAATAGTAAACACTTACTACTAACAAGGCTGTCGTATTTGTCAGTGTATTGCATCTATTACATGTTGGTCATTATTTACAGTTTGCCCTATAACAAGAAGTAATTAAAACATACAGGAACGGGCAGGCTTCCATTGTTCAATTGGAATCAGATTTAATGTATGTGCCCTGGGTTGCATATTAGAATAAGCTCAGTATCCCCCATTGTCCTTTGGTCCCTTTATGCTGAGGAGCTTGATTTTATTCTTCCACTAAGCTGTTTCGTGGCTTACATGCCCCACTGCACTGGTATTTACTCATTGCTTCTTTGTCTGGAGAATTTCTCTATTAGAATCCACATTTATGAGAAAGAGAAAAAATCAATATGCAGCAATTCTTGTGGGTCAGAGGCCTGGGCTTACAATGCCACTTTATCACACAGCCCGGATACTTAAAGCAGACTACCGCCTCTCTCAGGGCAGTGAGAGAGCACCTATGGTGGGCCAAATCATCAAGGCCCAACACCCCTCCCACCATCCCGAAGGAGCTCTCAGAACAATGTGTATTATCTTGCCTGTCCTAATAAACCCGATAAAAACACAAACACCCAATAGACCTGTGTCATATGTCACACTAAAGCAAGCTAAAGCCACACTGTTAACCAATAGCAGCCTAAAATGACACCTCAGCATCTCTCCTGGGAAAAGAGTAGCATTCTATTACAAAGACAACATAATACTTATGTAGACGCTCTTTCTATCCTTCAGTCTGTCTGTTGTCTTTCCACCATCCATCTCTCCCACTATCTTCTCCTCTGCCTTCCCCTTCATGCTTAAAACTCCTCTCCCCTGTTGAGTAGAGTAGAATGAAAAATAATATTTTCTGTGCTCTGACACCTCATCTGTTTGTCAAGCTTTAATTTCCCAAGATGCTGTGTGATCCGTGGGCCGCTGGCATGCTGCCGTTGTTCTTACAAAGTCAACAGTACACTATTCGTTTTTTTATATCACTGCTCACTTTTTCAATGGAAGCTAAGCTACTTTATCCCTTTGCATGGGCTAATGCATGAACTTTATGGGGTTAAATACAGAAGATGACCCTGCAGGCGTTTGACTCTATCATATCTTTATCTTCCTTCCCTCTATTTGACCTTCTGATAAAAATGTATTATTCTAGGAGGTCTGTCAAAACACAGCCTTGTCTTTTTGATATGTCACGATCAGGACTGAGGGCTATTTCTTCTCACCGAGTGAACAGATAACAGGCAGAGTTTTGGTTTTGAGGTGAGGAGTTAAGGCTGGAATACACTACATGACTTTTGCTCATTTTGCCTGATTTGTAGTCAGGAGGAGTTGATGAAAGTCAGAGGTAGTCTGCAGATTTTGGACAGTCGGACTTGACAGATTTCACAGAAAACCATATAGTGCATTACATAATCTATCAGATGAAAGTATCTCAGTAGACAGGATGTGACACGATCATATTATTCGTATGTGCCTTGTTGCCTTCCCACCTTTGTATGCTGCCGGACGCAGCCTATGAATCCTTCCAGTGGGAGCATTTTAGAACATATATTGTTTACGTTTATCTCCTAGAAATGGTATGATACTGTAGCAAATTAGCTCAAGGGAATTATGAATAATTAACTATAACTCGTTATAATTAATTATAAAAATGTAGATCAGTTAATAAAATTAGCTTGATGTAGCAGAATTCATATTACAATCAATTAACCTGTTTCTCCAGCAAACATTCAGTATGAATTGTCTATCAACTCTCACAAAGGTTATTTTCATGGCCACAGAAAAAAAAAAATAACTCTTTCTCACTGTGGGTACAGTGCTACTCAGAGCATGTAGCTGTGATCACATCGTTAAATGGACTTTTGTTTTGCAAGCAGCAACCACAGAATCAACACTCACATGAATGTGCAAAAAGTTGGGGTAACACTTTAAAATACGGATCCTTCGTTAATGAATAACTACACAGGAACAAATGAGTAACACAATATTAACAATCTAGTAACTACAATTAACTAATAAGTAACTCTGATTAACGAATTAGTAAGTAATAGCACACAGATTTAAGTGGTAGTTCACTATTAACTAATCAATAACTACTATTTTTTAATACTTCACAGAGAACTACTGAATTTTTTTACAGATTTAAGTGGTAGTTCACTAATAACTAATCAATAACTACTATTTTTTAATACTCCACAGAGAACTACTGAATTTTTTTACAGATTTAAGTGGTAGTTCACTAATAACTAATCAATAACTACTATTTTTTAATACTCCACAGAGAACTACTGAATTTTTTTACAGATTTAAGTGGTAGTTCACTAATAACTAATCAATAACTACTATTTTTTAATACTCCACAGAGAACTACTGAATTTTTTTACAGATTTAAGTGGTAGTTCACTAATAACTAATCAATAACTACTATTTTTTAATACTCCACAGAGATCTGTGTGCTATTACTTACTAATTCGTTAATCAGAGTTACTTGTTAGTTAACTGTAGTTACTAGATTGTTAACATTGTGTTACTCATTTGTTCCTGTGTAGTTATTCATTAACGAAGGATCCGTATTTTAAAGTGTTACCAAAGTTGGTAACACTTTAGTTTAGGGTCCAATTCTCACTATGAACTAGTTGCTTATTAGCATGCATATTACTAGGATATTGGCTGTTTATTAGTACTTATAAAGCATAAATTATGTTAAATTCATTATTCTGCATGACCATTATTCTACATCCCTTAATCCTACCCCATACCTAAACTTAACAACTATCTTACTAACTATTAATAAGCAGTAATTAGGAGTTTATTGAGGCAAAAGTTAATTGTTAGTTAATTGTGAGAATTGGACCCTAAACTAAAGTGTGACCAAAAAGTTGTATTCAACTAAATCACAAACACATAACTACACTGTACAAGCTAAAGGTGCCTCAAATATATATATAAGCAGTAGGAGAAACGTTTTATTCTGTCACGAAACTGCTGCTATTCCTCTGCTGTCATCGCTCCAGTGATCCTCGAGGTGCTCGCGAGCAACAAAGCTCAGCTGATCATCATCGGGTTTGAAAGTAACGGCTCCTCTCATCAAAACTTCCGCCGTTTGTTCGGCTCTCCGTTACAAGGTTTGTAAACTCGCCAAAGAAATATAAATACAGAGTCTACTCACTATATATTCAAACACATACATATATAAACTAAATGTATTATACATTACTATGTTTTTACAGTGTTTACCACTCGTTTATTGCATAGTATGTGGTATGAAGGTTTTAGCCGCGATGCTAACTAATCTAATGAACTATGCCACAAATGGAAGTCATTTTCTAATTATCTTAGATTTTTTTAGTCATTCTATTCAAGTTTGTTTACAACTGTGTCTTCAAATTGCTGATATAACTAATTTAGCTCTGATTACTGCTGTCTCATTGGCGTTAGTTGTGAATAACACAAGTGGTTAATATAATTAGTTTGGTCTATTTTTGTTTCTTTAGGTTCCTCATTCTCTCAAATACCATTTTAAAGCTCTTTACTGGCCAATAAATATTATGTTGTGAATGGATCTAATCAGCTTTGTTATTTTGTTTCCCCAGAACAACCAGTATATTTCTAAAATAGTCAGAAAATTTCAGAGGCAACAGTGAATTACAGTAAGTTACCTGCACCACATGCACGTACATTATTACTATGAACTTTTCTGTGTGAAATTGTATTGTTTGACTGTGTTCTTGTGTTTTTTAATCAGTTAGGTGATTTTTAGGATCTTTTCTGGGATTTTTTTTGGAGCTTAACATAATATTTATACATTTTTACATAAATTGTTGCATTGAATTGGACTAGACAAGTTTATAAGAATGGTTTCATGAATGATTTACACTTTTTATTTTTTTTCTGCTTGTTTCATGCAGTGAAAGCGAACGGTGACTGGGGTTGCATTATGCCTGCGATCTGCTGGTTCCACAGACAGAAAGTCAAACAGGTTTGAAATGTCACAAGGCTGAGGAAACTTTAATAACTTTAATAATGACTTTAATACCATTACTAACATTGAATTTGGTTCTTTGTAGGGACCTCGGTAAGCTGAAATACAAGTTTGAACTAGAATAAAAATCCTCCTGTAGACCTGAAAATCATTGAAGTGCCTGGACCAGAAAAGAGGAAAAACAAACAGAAAATGAAGCTGCTGCACTTTTTCACTTTTCTAACTCGTTAAGTACCTCACATGTCCCTTGTGAAGATTTTATTATTGATTGATTTTTATGTAAAGGTGCGGTCACATTTGTGAATTTCATGAAATTACACAGGCAAAAAGGTATATTGACCATTGTCAGCAGTGTAGCGATGTAATGTATGAAGCACAGCTCACACAGGAGTCACTTTCATGACTTTCTGTTGGTCAAATCCAGCGAATTCCAGTGACCACCTTGGTCCCATAGTGACAGTTTTGAAATTCTTATTGAAATGACTGGAATTCACCAGTGAAAATTCACAGAACAACAGATAATTTTACTGCACCTTAACTCTGTTGTAATGGAAAATGTTTTCTGCTTGTTGTGCCATAAGGAATACTGTTTCTGGGTCGAAGACTCTACTTCTAATTCCTCTATCTTGTTTCTAGATATTGAGAATACTCAACAACCATTTATGAGCACTGTTGATTCAAGTCACACATTTAGGGTTTTCAAAAGCCATAGTGTCTCCACACAGTCTCCAGTCTCACGTCATCCCAGACTTCAACACTTTATGATTCAAAATAGCTGAATAACTAACCATCTGAGATTTCGGTATAGAGATAAAGGTTAGGATCATAACTTTCAGGAATATTACAGCACAGTGAGTGTATATTAGCACTGTTTGTTGTTTGTTTTTGGCATCTGATAGAGCTTTTGGACTTGAAACAAGACGTCAGACTTAAAGGTGTATTTTTAACATGAAAAGTTGCGCAATGCACCTTTAACAAGCGGACTGAAACACAAATGTTTTAAAATGTGACATTTTTAATTAGTCAAAATTAAAAAAAATTACATTGATTTATTACATGGAACATATGTGTTTCCATGCATTTTGTTGAGATGTCTTTTCTTGTGTAGCCTATTATATATACATGGTTGATTATTCATGTTGCTTCTGTATTAAACAATTTTTTTGCGTATTCATTGATATTAATCTATTACTAGCTTTTTTTTTTTCAAGTGCATGGAAGTGTATGTATTAAAATGGATCTAAAATATGTAATGAACAATTCTTATTTTGTATCTGGAGCAGTTTTTTTTTTTTTATTATAATAGAAGTTAATGGTAACCATAGTAACAACATAAAATTAATTTAATTGTTTTTTGTTGTTGTTTTTTTTGGTTCCTGGAGGCACCCAAAGCGGTTCCACAGTGCCTTATATAAGAGTTCCTCGAAACCTGTGTGGTTCCTCGGAGAATCACCCCTTTTTAAAGGGTGCCTAGAGGATCTACAGACGGTTCCGCCGGTGTGACAAAGTGAAGACCCCCAAAAGGTTCCTCCAGGCACCTTTTATTTTTACAGTGTATTCTAAACAAACACATTCACACAATCATGCATACATGGGTAAAATGGAAAGTGAAAGTGAAGGAATAAAATGGAAACAGAAACAAGGGAATGACGCTATGGAAACATAAGAGTCTGAGATGGCTGACTAGCCATCTTAATTTAAATCACCTTGGCAAGGGGTCAACAGCTTACACTAAACCTGTTTAGTTAGTTAAATTTAAAATACTTGCACAATGCCTTAGCCGTTGAATGAGCATCTAGAAATGCAGTCTCATAAGAAAGTCTTGGTGGTTCAGTCAGGTTCTTTCGGGTTGAGTGAAGAAGAATGTTGATCTTCATCGATGTTAGTTTGTCTTAGTTGTTAGTGACAGAGTTCTCTCTCCCAGGCGTAACGTTGCAGCTTGTTGTACTTTGAGGACCCGCCAAAGTACTCACCGGGAAGGTCCTTTGGCATCACGGTCGGAACGAATGTCTCGAGTTTTTTTCTTTTTTATGAAAAGCAACAAGAACAGAGGCAGGGTCACTGAGATAATGCCCGTTTAACATGTGTAGAGGTCACACCTCTCGAGTTTGGCTTGACCAATGAAGAGGATGTTATTTCAGGCGGGAGAAGTTACATTGTTTTTTCTGTTGTTTGCATTTACCTGATCAGAGTGGGCTGGCAGTTTTGTGTCTCTTTATACTCTGATTAATATAACAAACATACAATGTACATTATGAGGAGGTGATATACACCAATGGGTAGAGAGTTAAATGAGGATTAATTTGACATAAAGCATGATACCAATAAGTTTACATTATCTTAATTCTATGATAAGGCATGCATAAAACAGAATGCAATATAAAATACAATATACAAAACAGTAATAATACACACAATGTCCCAGGGATGTGCATGTAAATTATTGGAGAGAAGTCCTTTTTGTACGGGCCTCTATGTGTCTGTTTCAATAGGGAGAGCAGACTCTCTCTCTCTACATTGCTTTAGGTCATAAAGCGTGATCAGGTCATCTTTGCTGATTTGTCTTTGTTGCCATGGTTGTTGGGTGAGAGGTGTGTCTGTGTGTCTGATCAATCCAGCCGCTACAAAACCTAGTGTTTTAAAATCAGTTCCAATTTTAAAAGTTGTGCAGTGTATTTCAGCCTCTAGGAAACAGAAAGACAAATCATTTTATTTTAGCCCCTGACTAATGTCGTCATCAAGACTGTCTTGGTTACATAACCCTCGCCTGTGAATAGTTCCGTGTCAGACATTCGTTTATCTGTTGGAGAAATATTCACAGTGGCGGGCAAGTAGAATGGACAACGTGTTGTGTCATGCATTGCTCGCACACACAAACACAAACTCTAATGCTGTTATCTGGTCTGTTACATGTATTACCTATGACTTAAATATGAACAAAACTAATTCTAAAACATTCCACAGAACCTGGGAGATGCATGGGATTTTATAAGAATATAATATAAGAATATATTATAAGAATTTGATGTCAAATTCAAAAATCATAACTGAGTCATAATTTCAGCTAGTAAACAGCTGAGAATGAAAATAGCAGTTTTCAGATGACCCATTCTGCTAGATGACCAGCTAGTCACATAATTATATATATATA
>FLSR01001090.1:66260-100208 GCA_900092035.1 Leuciscus waleckii
TATATATATATATATATATATAATTTATTGTT
Organism: Leuciscus waleckii; assembly: GCA_900092035.1. Classification (NCBI taxonomy): domain Eukaryota; kingdom Metazoa; phylum Chordata; class Actinopteri; order Cypriniformes; family Leuciscidae; genus Leuciscus; species Leuciscus waleckii. Next base: position 66,293 of record FLSR01001090.1, read on the forward strand.
ATATATATACAAACAGTATATATTTCATTTTCATAAAAAGAAAAATTAGAAAACAAAAATGACCAAATTTTAAGTGTTCTTTTTAAACAATCATAAAATGCTATAACAGCTACAAATGATAGTTTTTATTATAGAGGAAAGACATCAATAAATTCAGAAATATGTATATGATGCAAAACAATCATTCTTGCAATTTTGACAAAACCTCATATATGTTAGCCAGTTTTATCATTTTACCAAGCTGACAAGTTAGAAAGAAGTTGACAGCGTTTGGTGACTAGTTGCAAAGAAATGACACACTTCACCTTTAATTTCTGAGTCTTCTTTTCTTTCTTTTTTTCACTCTGTCTTTTCTGTCTCTCTGAATGCAACAACAGGGATATTTTGCTGACAGGGCTCACAGCAGATGTTAAGCACTGATGGCAACATGGGGTGTGATTGAAAGCTGATCAGCACATGCATGAGGATTTTTTTTATTTCTTTTTTTACAGCAAGAGATCTAATGTAGCCTATGATTGGTAGCGGTGTAGCAATCTTTATCACTTTACTGAAATTACACGACAGATATCTGAACTGTGTTAAAGGCCCTAATGAACCCAGTCTTCTTGCGTTCAACGGCGATATCACAGCCTGTCATGTTTCACCGAGCAATCTGATGACCAGCATTTCACAATAACAAGTGAAAAGAACATCAAAGAGACATCATATCCTGATGGAATCCTCCCCAGAGACTTCAGACCAAACATTACTGTCATTTAACAACAATCAGTGCATTTGTAAGAGGAGCAGTTCTGCCTTTTGACATTTATGACTGTTTATGACTGCATAAAGCAGTATATGTAGGCATGTTGGTATAAGAAAAGGAGATGAGGGTTATGCTCTTACACACTAACACACAACCACACATGCACACATGATGTGTGTAACATCAAGTGAGCACACAGATGACATGTACATATGCAAACACACATATCAGAATAACAGGAAATAAATACAATAGTCTAACTGCAAAAGCCAAAAGGTTAAAAAAAAATTCTAAATGAAAAGCATGTTACAGTACACTCAGAAGAGTTGTGCAACTGCAAAATCAAAGTCAGTGAGAGATTCATTCTGCTTCAGCATCATGTCTTCATGTTGGCTCTGGCCTGAGGACTTTGTCCACATCACAGGCAATGTCGTCTCTTGCCAGGCAAAGGGAAAATCCTTCTAGTGTGCCGATCTTGACAACACTGTCCACACCTTGCTCTTCCTCATCCTCTTCCTCCTCTTACACATTCTTTTCCTCCTCTCACACATTCTTTTCCTCCTCTCACTCTCAGATTGTTACCATCTATTGTTCGTATCAACATTCAATGCACCTTTGTCACTTGTGGACTCTGAGCTGCTTATTTTGTACAGTTGGTTTGATCACATCATTAGAAATAAGTGTGAACAATTTTGATCTGTTGTGTGTAAAAGATGACAACTGTGTTTTAGTTTTGCAACACAAGTGCATCACAGAGTAATATGTGTTTTGCTATGTTTCACAGAACCAAGATATGCTGTTGTTGTAATGTTAGCTATAGTAACAAGACAGTTTTAAGTGTCATTGTTTTGTCAGGAGCTGGTGTGCTGCTATGACTTGCTTGTATATACTCTTGTGTACTGCATGTTAATTTTTTGTTCTTCCTTGTCATTCGTTCTTCATCTTGGCTTTATTTTTGTGAAGCATTATTTTGCTTAACTTCAGCTGTGATACAGAGTCATCCACTCCTGCATTGCGTGTTCATGAGCAATAAAAGGAGGATGTGTTTATTTAAGTTGATTTCAAATATCAACAGTGTATCTCAGAAATCACTTAATGCATCTTTAACACAAGATTGTAATGTAATTGAATTATCTTTATTTGGGGGCATTCTTAGCAAATATATAAATATAAATTAATTTCTAAATATATTTGCTTAGGCACGACACAGGACTAATGGTAGCGTTCACCTTCTCTTCTCTGGACAATCGACTTTCCAGATGTTCCAAACAGTCAGAAGGATGCCTCATCAGATAACTTTGCACCAGTCTTCTGCTGTCCAATCCTTGTACTTCCTGCTGATTTCAGTCCATCTTTGATGTTTTTATTGGAGAGAAGTGGCTTCTTTGCTGCCCTTATTGACACTAAGTCGTTGTCCAAAAGTCTTGGCCTCGCTGTGTGTGCAGATGCATCACACCACCTGCTGCCAAAATTGAGCAGTTCCCTAGCTGATTCCTCAGGAGGAGAAGGTCCTGGCACTTGCTGGACACTCTGGGACGGCATTCTTCACTGCAGCCGAACCTCTATTCTTGAAGCTCTTGATGATCTGGTAAATGGTTCTTTCAGGTGCAAAATTCTTTGCAGCTATTTCCTTACATGTGAGGCCATTTTGATGCAAAGAAGATAGCTGCACATCTTTCTTTGGAGGTAACCATTGCTAACACAAGAACACAATAATTAGAAGCACTTCTTCCTTCCTTTTATAGCAATCATGTGCTGATGATATTAGTAGGAAAATGATGTTAGCTGGTCATTTGGTGCCAGGGACAAAATCAGTGAAATTTGTGGTTTTGTGATATAGCTTTTTGCAAATATGTAAAATTCCCCTGATCACTCTTCACAATAATCTAGAAAAAATGTGAATCAACATCATAACAACTGAAGCAGCAAAGTTTTCAAATTTGGCATGCTCATCTGAGGAGGATGCCTCATAATCAGGGTCCTCCTCGACATTATCGTCTATCTCAGACACATTCTCCTTTGTCACTGTCACTGTCAAAGAACAATGACAAAATCTAATTGACAAAAAACCTTTGCTTAGAGGTCATTTTCAATTGAGAGAGCATAAAGAGAGAGCTCACAGAGCACTAAGAGAAATGGTTTCTAAGGTTTCTGTGGAAGCTTTCATATATTTTCCCCTCCCCCACGGCACAAAATATAAAAATTCTTGCAAGAATTATGTTTTCCCTTCCCTGGAAATATATAATTGGCACTGGAAATATCAAATTTCTTGTGAGAATTATGATTCCCACCTTCACTATATCGTGTGAACTATCTGTTGTTCTCGCAATACTTCATGTAGGCCTTTATGTTAATGTTAGGTAGAGCCCTCAAGCAGAGGGACTTTTTTTGAAAATCCTAAAATCTCAAGTTAAAATGACCTCAATATCATCCAAAACAACCAAAACAAATGTGTGATTTGTGTCAAATCACCAATGTGTGAACAAAATTTTGCCGTTCATTTAATACTACCCCACCTTAAAATAAGATTTAAACTGAGCATGCATTTCTATCAGGTAAAATACTGTAAATACATGACATCCGATCAAATTACCTCATCTTTTGCGGTCAAAACTTTCTGCATTTAAGCAGCGTGAAGGCTATATGACAGGTCTCGAGCAGATTGCTGCCTCGGCAGATCGCGCTATACTGCCGTTCTCGACAATGCACGTTACCTTTGTAAAAGGTACTTACTAGCATTATGAACAAATATAGACACAGGCTGTGCATGGAGATCGATATAAGATTCAAAAACTCTCTTCGATACAAAGACATACCCTGTGTGAGTGAGTTCCTGTGTTTAATGTCGATCACATTATATGAAGATCCACACGATTGCAAATGTGACATTGATTTTATACAACAGTTCAACAAACGAAATATTAATATTGTGATGTTCATTTTCAACACAGTTGTCAGTATTTTTTACAACAAAATAATAGCTCCAACGAAAGCCACAGCAGAACTGCAGCACACAGCAGTGTTTGTGAACGAATCTGCGGTTTTGAACGAATCATTAGAGTCAATGATTCATTGATTAATTCATAAATACAGCCACTTGCTTCATTTCTGAATGACTCGATGACTCTCCACCTACTGGCGTGTTTAATTTAATATTTAAAAGGATCACTTCGTTTTTACCATCATTGCATATTTCTCTATTGAACATTTATTATGAACATTTATTATTTAAAGCATTATTTATTTTATAAAGGTATTTGTAAAGGTAAAAATGCACTGGAAAAATCGATTTAAGAGGGCAAATATTGTCCCTTACTGAAAAAGGTGTGACTGAAGAGTGGGGGACGCAGAAGGATGTTAAAAGCCTCATGGGGTACAACTCTAAAAAGTTAGAGATCCAATGGGACTGGGTTAAGGAATAGAACAAAATAAACATCAACATCAAAGCACAATACACATACCAAGGGCAGAAAGTAGGCCTAATATTCCGAGGTCACTTACAAAGTTAGGTTAAAGACCGGACAAAGAGGGATTCAATCAAATAGCATATCAATAACAATGTAGAATTTACAGACTGTGAGCTGAAGAGTAAGATTCAGATAAAAAAATGTGTTTTTGAAGGAGAGAAGGGTGGATGCTTGAAGGATGTCTTGAGGAAGAGCATTCCACAACCTCGGAGCCACTACGCTAAAAGACTCCCATGGTTACCAGACTATTGAAACCGACTGAATATGATACAGCCCCACCTAAGATATTTTTCACCGCCGCCACTGTTCAGCACTCAGTTACAAACATTTTCACCTGTCAGTGTGCTGCATATCTGTTTCTGCCCTCTATTCCCTCATCATCTAAAGCCAGGTTCAACACTTTACAATTTTGACCACGATTTGGCCATCTGAGACAAATTGTGTGAATCCTAAAAGATTCCTCGGATCCTCGGCCAAAGTCTTTGATATTCCAAAGTCTTTTCTTTTCAAGAGAAGCCAGGATAAAAATGTACGCTAGAGATTGTTTTTATTTGCTAGCCACCATGTAAATGCAGCTCATGTCGCAACGGATTGATGATGTAAAACTCTAGTCAAATCTTCTTGCATGCATCCATTTTTAACGTGTCTTGACTTCCGGTCAGACATTTATGACAACTGAGATCCCACACATGGCTGTGACATGGCTTACAGTGGGGATCATGTTGTAACAGCTATAAGGGACTATTATAAATGTGTGTTTTATAAATGTGTGTACCCATCTTAAGACCTATCACATCAAAAAGTCAAAATTATACTGTACCTAATTTATACCCAATTTTTTTGCTTGCGTTTTGGGTCCTCTCAGTTCTTTGGTTTGTTTTGGGGTAGAATAATCAATAATGCTAGACTGTTGAGTATACAGCTCCTGTTCTGACACTGATAAATGAACACCTCAAAACTAAATAAAATAATAAAAACTATGGAGAAAGGGAGAGAAAACAGAGGCAGAGGAGAACAGTGGATGGTTGGTAGATTGTGAGAAGAAATAAATTGGAAGAAAATAGAAAGGAAGGGAATGAAAGTCACTACTGGGCAAGACACTATTATAAACTATTGGGAGAAGTTAATGGGTCCAGTGTCTCATTTTGACTCTTTCGATTGGTCCCAAAAAGTAACAAAGAAAAAAAATCAACAAAAGACCTATTGTATGGACTTGTAACTTTTCTCAGATGGGAAATAAAAGAAAGAAAGTGGAGCATTATATCAAGAGATGCCAACTGACAAATTTTTCCTTTTAATACTACAACGAAAGACAGACGACAGACAGACAGACAGACAGACAGACAGACAGACAGACAGAAAGACAGAATTTAAAATTTGAATGTCACAGAAATCATATAAACTTTTCATACAACTCTTACAACACAAAACACTTGATTGTCTGAGGATATGAATAGCAATGAGACTTTAGCACACTGTTCAGACAAGATAGTTGAAGTGCTTCCTTCCTTCCCCTCTTCCTCTGGCTCTCTTAATCAAAAAACTGCTGGCGCTCATCTTCCACTTGACTGCTCTCACCTGTCTGCATGCTTTTAAAAACACAAAACCCCCACATATTCCCCTCATGTATCTTTATGCTTGCCACAAAAAGGTCCACATATATATTTAATTGCATTCTGTGCGTGCTCATGAATTAATAATTAGCCACCCTGCACCGGATACGTCAGATGTGTTTTGAACCTCAATGTGAAATGAGAAGCAACCAATCGGAAGACCATTAATTTTCTACTTTGAACGCGTGTGTGTTGGTGGGTGGCAGACCTTCAAGAGTAATCCTGTACCTGTCTTACTAAAGACGCATCGAAAACCAAGATAGATTCTTAGTTCCTTTATGCTGAGAGTTAAGGGTGATATAGCTATATGTGACCCTGGACCACAAAACCAGTCTTATGGGTAATTTTTTTAAAACTGAGATTTATACATCATCTGAAAGCTGAATACATAATATTTACATTGATGTATGGTTTGTTAGGATAGGACAATATTTGGCCGAAATAACACTATTTGAAAATCTGGAATCTGAGGGTACAGACAAATCGAAATATTGAGAAAATCGCCTTTAAAGTTGTCCATTTCTATTGGCGATAGTGCTGCATCCATTCACAAAAATAAATGTTTTATATATTTAAGGTGGGAAATTTACAAAATATCTTCATGGAACATGATATTTACTTAATATCCTAATGATTTTTGGCATAAAAGAAAAATCTATAATTTTGACCCATACAATGTTTTATTGGCTATTGCCACAAATATACCCGTGCAACATAAGACTGGTTTTGTGATCCAGGGTCACATATTGGCTGTAAATGGATTTTTCCATCTATAATTTCAGTGGTTAAAATCTTGTTAAATAAAACGTAATGTCTTAAATGCTTATGTGCTTAAAGGCCTTAAATGCTAGAACCCCGATAAATGCAGTTTGCAGCTTTAGCAAATATTTGATTAATACAAATTAGTATAAAAAAGGGTGTTGGAATTAATGAAACATAAATGTAATCAATCTTTTAAAATTATTACTATTTTTGAGAGCAGTAGTAGTAGTAGTAGTTTTTTGTCAAATAAGGTGCTACACAAAAGAGCTAATATACTGTATAAAAAATAAAAAAAATAAAACTGTTAGAAAAATGCTACAGCCATCACATACTCTGGAGCTTTAATGTTTTCATGGATTTGTGTGAATGGGGATCATTTTGACAACATTGTCGTCTGTACACAAAAAAAAAAAAACGCAAAGGCCATTTTAGTGCATCGTTGTTGTGTGAACGTACCCTCAGTCATTGTCTGGCCTCATCTAGAGAACACCGACTCTCTTATGTACTAACCTGGTAAAACCTACTGTAAGCTCCTTGTACGATCTTTAAAACTATTCCGTGTAATTATCTTCCATGTCATCTACAAGTCAGTGCCAAGTCATCTCCAGGTCTTCTTGTCATCTCATGGCGTCCTTTGTCTCATCTGCTCCTCTATGTGTACGTGTGTGCTCCCTGATCAACCTGTAAGACAAAAATCTCCATAATCATTCAGAATATCATCCATCAATCATCCTGATAAACTATTACTCACCTGCATTTTGTTCATCCTGCTGTCTTCAATACACTTACCTGCCTTGTCCTTAAACCTGTGTGTTGTGCATTATTACTTTGGGGAGACTACATTTTACTATACAACAACATATTTTTGTCATTATTTCAAGTTCACCCTGTAGCCCAAGCCTGGTCAGTACCTGGATGGGAGACATCCTGGGAAAACTAGGTTGCTGCTGGAAGAAGTTTGTGAGGCCAGCAGGGGGCGCTCACCCTGTGGTCTGTGTGGGTCCGTTAACCCCAGTATAGTGATGGAGACACTATACTGTCGTAAAGCATCGTCCTTCGGATGAGACATTAAACCGAGGTCCTGACTCTCTGTGGTCATTAAAAATCCCAGAAGTTCTTCGAAAAAGAGTCTCACGAGCAGGTTTAAGATTGCGCACCTGTTGCTATGACAGCAAGTCCAGGATGAGCGTCGAAGAACCAAACAATCCAAGATCATGCCAAATCGCCAACGATCAAATCCAGCTAAGTGAGTTAGCGACGTACGAAGAACGGGCCCCAGGAGTAATGAAAAGCACGTTATTCTTACATGCGCCTTCAGCCCAGTTGATAAATAACAATACATACGTTTTTAGATTTTCTGTGACAGCTGTTTACCCCTGCAGTGCTAGGACATTGCTGTGGTGTTCTAAGTGTTTTTCTAGCTCATTAGTATAGTGACTAGCATGTTCTGTATTATCTTCTAGGGCATTGCTATAGTATTTTTTAATGCTAGTGGGTGATTGCTAGGGTGTTACCTATGGTGTTCAAAGTGTTCCCTTTCGAGGGAACTCGCGCTGCGTCGAGAATCGACACATTGGGAACGCGTTCAGTGTGACGCGTCTGAAGCCTGTATGGAACTAGTCCAATCTTGATTGGTGTTGCGTGATGACGTCACCCGTGACGTCGCATGTGACGGTTAAGCGGAAGCTATAAAAAGGGCACCGGAACAGGGCAGCGCTAGCTTTCTGTTCTTCAGCAAGCGTTATATGTGACTGTGTGTCTTATTTGGTGTTGTTTGTTGGTAAAGGTATAGTGATGGAGAAAGAGAAGCAGTTCAGACAGTGTGCGTCCCCTTGCCCGCGCTATTTGAGCGAGGGTGACACACACGTGCTCTGTGTTGTTTGTCTTGGAGTGGAGCATGCACGGGCAGCGCTCGAGGGCGCTGTCTGTGCAAACTGTGATCAAATGCCCCAGAGAACGCTCTCCTCCCGCCTCGGTCTGTTCGATGAATCAGGCCGGCACGCGCTCCCCATGGATCAGGTCCCGCGACTGTCGAGGCAGCGCGGCGCTTGCATTCATGGGGATCGCAAAGGGATCTGGCTGATAATGTAGAGACGGCCTCGGCCCTTTCCCAACATTCAACCAGTTCCCGTGGTCCCGCTCACAAGGTGGAAGCCCGCCCAGCGGCTTCTTCCGCCCGCGAAGAGGACCCGATGTTCGAACTGTCTGGCTCTGAGGGGTCAGATAGTTTGAACATCGAGGCAGGAGAATGTGAAGCTCCATCAACACATTCCCCTGCCTTTGAGGAGTTGCTGGAGGTTGTGACCCGGGCTGTGGGTAAATTAAATATCGAATGGCCCCCAGATAAGCAGGAAGCGACGAAAAAAAGTATGCTTGATGAGCGCTTCCTGCAAGCCCGGCCACAACCTTCGCGCCGGAATCTCCCGTTTTTTCCCGATCTCCACACCGAGGTGTCGAGATCGTGGAATAAGCCCTTCTCTTCTCGACTCTCCAGCCCCAATGTGCATATATATTCTAGTATAATGGGGTCGAAAGAGAAGGGCTATGGGACGATGCCTCGGGTTTAAGAGAATTTTGCATCTCATCTCTCGCCCGATGCTGCATCGTCCCTGAGAGCTCCGGCGCTTCCCTCCAAGCCCTGCCGTACCACTTCGGCGCTTGTTGGGAAAGCATATATGGCGGCAGGTCGGGCTGGTGCATGCCTGCACACTATGGGGCTTCTGCAGGCGTACCAGGCCGACCTCCTCAAGGAGGTGGACGACAGCGGGGAGGTCGCGTTCGACGACATTCGGGAAATGCCCGAAAACGATGCGGCTCTGTCGATTGCGTTCCCTCTCACGAGGCCTGCAATAAAGTTATGTCGGTTAGTTCCTGCCAAACAAATGCTTCAGGTCACCGATATTTCAATTACAACACCCGAGGTCAGTCCCGAGAGACTGATCCCCCTAGTAGATTATCTAGACACCTGGAAGGGTCTTCGAAATATATCTCAGTGGGTCCTGCGCACAGTGGAAAAGGGATACAGAATTCAGTTCGAGTATCGTCCACCAAGATTCAGTGGGGTGGTTCACACACTGGTCAGTCCAGAGCAGGGTCAGGTTATGGAGCAAGAGGTTCAGTCCCTCTTAGCAAAGGAGGCCATAGAGCAAGTTCCTCCTAAGGAAAGGGAAGCCGGGTTCTAGAGTCGGTATTTCATAGTTCCCAAAAAGGATGGGGGGTTACGACCTATAATAGATCTAAGGGTATTGAACCGGTCTCTGAGGAGATACAGGTTCAAAATGTTGACTATACCTCTTATCGTGAGTCAGATCAGGTCCGAGGACTGGTTTGTCACAATAGATCTGAAAGATGTTTACTCCATATTTCCATCCTTCCCCAACACAGGAAGTTCCTTAGATTCGCTTTCGGGGGAAAGGCGTATCAGTACAGGGTTCTTCCATTCGGCCTAGCACTGTCTCCTCTGAGACTTCAAGGCATTCGCATCCTCAATTATATCGACGACTGGCTCATTTTGGCACAGTCGGTAAAGATGGCGGTTCAACATCGAGATGTTGTTCTGAACCATCTAAGGTGCTTAGGTTTAAGACTCAATGTCAAGAAGAGTTCCTTAATTCCTCTACAGAGTACCACTTTCCTGGGGGTAGTGTGGGATTCTATCACGATGCGGGCACAGTTGTCTCCTGCTCGGGTAGATACCATCTTGAACACAGTAACGAGTCTCAAGCTAGGCCAGGCCATCACTGTCAAACACTTTCAGAGGGTGCTGGGCCTTATGGCAGCAGCGTCCAACATGATTCCTTTTGGCCTGCTGTACATGAGGGCCCTGCAGTGGTGGCTCAGGACCAGAGGGTTTTCCCCGAGGGGCAACCCTTTTCGCACGATCAAAGTAACGCGCAGATGCCTTCGTTCTTTGGTCATGTGGAAGAAACCAGGGTTCCTGTCCCTAGCCCCTGTGTTGGGGGACCGTGTCAGAGAAAGATTCTAACCACGGATGCTTCCCTCACAGGCTGGGGTGGGGTTATGGAAGGCCGCTACACCAGGAGTACTTGGAAGGACCATCATCTTTCTTGGCACATCAATTGCTTGGAGATGATGGCAGTGTGTCTGGCCCTCAGACATTTCCTTCCGGACCTCAGAGGCTATCATGTTCTAGTGCGAACAGACAATACGTCGGTGGTTTCATAAACAAATTGACAGGGGGGCCTGAGATCGCGCCCTCTGTGCAGACTGGCGCATCAGGTTCTCCTATGGTCCCAGGGAAAACTTCTTTCACTCAGAGCAATGTTTATCCCTGGGGACAGCAATGTGGGGGCAGACATCCTGTCGAGGCAGGGGCTGAGGCCCGGGGAATGGAGACTCCACCCCGAGGTGGTGGGGTTAATATGGAGGGAGTTTGGTCAGGCGGAAGTGGACCTGTTTGCCTCTCAAGAGAACACCCACTGTCCGCTCTGGTACTCCCTCACGCGTCCAGCTCCTCTGGGACTGGATGCCATGGTGCAGACGTGGCCGAGGCTACGTCTGTACGCTTTTCCCCCGATCGCTCTGCTCCCAGGGGTTCTAGAGAGGGTCCGGCGGTACGGGATCAGCCTACTCCTAGTAGCCCCGTACTGGCCGGCCCGGGTGTGGTTTTCGGACATTATGGTTCTCCTAGCAGGTCCTCCGTGGCAAATTCCGATCAGGAGGGACCTTCTGTCTCAGGCCGAGGGCACAATATTCCACCCTCAACCAGAGCTATGGAAGCTGTGGGTCTGGCCCCTGAGGGGGACCAACTCTTAAATGTCGGTCTCTCAACTGAGGTTGTCGAGACCATTTTAAACTCTAGAGCCCCCTCCACGAGGAAACTGTATGCGTTGAAATGGAATGTATTCACTTTATGGTGCAGAGAACATCATGAATTAATGGGCCAATTTGCCTGATGTATTCAGGGTAGTGAATCATAAGGTGGTGCTTTGGAATCAGATTCCTAGAAGGGTACAACTCCTTGAACAATCGATGATGCTCCACTATCAGATGCTTCAAAAATATTGTCATTCCTTCAGAGATGCAAGGAGAAAATATAATGTTAAAGGACAAGTTCGGTATTTTACACTTAAAGCCCTGTTTACAGATCGTATCTGATGAAATAGAATGGTTAAGATTAAAATTTGGACACATGCTGCTGTCCGGAGAATTTTAGGTTTATTTCGCTTTTGTGGACCTATTTTTCCAAACGCGTCACACCCGTGATTCTTCCGTTGAGAGCTTGAATAATAGACACTCCAGCCCAGTTGGTGGCGATAATGCACCTTTGCCAATTGCAAGCAAACCACGGGCATTTCATTGAATACACAGAAGCGAAATAAACCTAAAATTCTCGGGACAGGAGCATGTGTCCAAATTTTAATATTAACCGTTCTATTTCATCAGATACGATCTGTAAACAGGGCTTTAAGTGTAAAATACCGAACTTGTCCTTTAACATGTTCTGTTTTGCTTCTAGGGCATTGCTTTGAGGGTGAAATAGTGTTTAAAGTGTTTTTTTAGCATGTGGCTATGTATGTTCTAGGGTGTTCTGAGTTTATTTTTATTATTATTATTATTATTATTATTATTATTACTATTTATGTATGTATATGGTTGCTAGCATGTTTTGTGTTGTTTTCTGGGCATAATTTTGTATTTTGAGTGGATTTTTATATATTCCAGTGTGTCTGGGTGATTGCTGAGGTGTTGCTAAGGTGTTCAAAGAGTTCATTTTTTATTTATTTTTTATGTTGCTAAAAGTTGCTACTGTATGGTATTTTGAGTGGTCTTGGCATGGTACAGTTGCAAGTGTCTTCTGGGTTGTTGCTGAGAGGTATTCTGAGTGTTTTAAACATGTTGCTACACAATTACTAGGTTGTTCTGGGTATTTGTAAACTGAGACTCCAAATCAATTAATGAATATGACAGACCACAATAAATATGGAGAGGTATATTGTCAACATTTTATTATTATACATTATTTTTGTACTGAACAAACCGTATATTAAACGTATATATTAAACCCCTAACCATAAACCAACACATTACAGAAACCTTTCAGCATATTTACATTTTCAAAAAAAACATCATATAATATGATTATAATCCATGTTCCCCATGGGGACCATATCATGTCCAGGTATTCCCTACATTTACATTTTGTTCCGACAATGTAGGGAATACATGAACCACATACACACAAACCCACACACATAAAAAAAAAAAATAAATAAAAAAAACTGCTTGCAACTCATCACCAACAAGAAACCGAACCAACACTTCATCACTGACCACATACCACAGTTTCTATCATATCTAAAACTAATAAGCCCCTGTGATTTTATAAAGTAAATGGAACCTTGTGTTAGCCTTTTACTGCCAGTTCAATGAGTACATACATCATGGTGCCAGTAGGCTGTTCACGGCATGTATAGATATCATTAATCATAACAGACTCAAAGAGATTCATGCACTATTTAAAGCCTCTGGTAGTATGTTTGAGGTATTGTCTTTTTTCCCCCACATGATTTCCTGGAAAATTTCTGGAATGTCGTTGCTTTACAATTGTCACATTCACTCAGTTGTGTTTGTCCCTTGTGTCATTTTCATGGACTTTCAGTTTGTTTTCATTCATCACATGTATTCCTTTGTTTGATTTTCATCTCTGAACACTCATCACCCATCATCTAATCATCACACCGGTCCGTCACTTAGGTTTCACCATGTGTATTATTAGTTCCTCACTATCACTCAGTGTTTGTCTGGTCAATGTTTATTAAACTTTGTATTTAAACTTATCCAGATCCTCTTCATCTGTCTGTCTACAACCCTCGCTGACAACAATGGGGTTTTCAGCGGACAGTATTATGTGTCTATAAAGTGCTATTCTCTGGATTATATTGAACTGCTCTAGACTCTCAGAGTAAACATTAAAGTTGAATTAAAAACTAATAAGGGTTTTGCTGCAGGTCATTTGTTAATTTTCGTTTTTCAAAGAGCTTTGTCTGCACATCTCACGTCTCGTAATCAACTTTTTTTTTTAATTTATTTTTAATTATTTTTTTTAACAGGACCAGAAAAATGCACATTAGACACAGTGGTTTAAAAAGTGTCTTGACCGAGCAACCACTTACACATACCTCTAATTTTTTAACGAAGAAATTGTGCCGGTTTTTGCCTAATTATGTCCGATTCTGAATCAAACCCTATTAATATGATCCCATCTGCTCAATTTGCTCCCAATGTTTTCCAGTATGCTATACAGGCACAGCACTAATCAAATGTAAAGATGCATTTTGGTGTACTGAGTTTGGCACATATAATAATAAAATAAAAATAAAAAAGCCAAGTATACATACAAAGTGACAAAGTGGGTCTATTGTTTAAATCTGAATAGAGAGATGTCTACATTAATAATTCAATGGAAAGTCTTTTGCTTTTTATTTGACATTGGGCTCAGTGGTTTAGTTGTCAGAAACACATCTGTTCATACTATTAAAGAATGATGATGATCTTCAGTAATGCCTTTCTTTCGGGAGTTTTACATTGTTTTTCTCAGTTTTTCTCAGTTTTTCTTCTTCTAAAAGTGGCATCTACCATATAGGCCTACCTTAATTCCATAAATGACATCATACAAACCTTGCATCATTACCAGAAGCATAAATGCATGCGGAATGCTATGATTGTAATAATGTGTTTTGTATTATGGTTTATGTTTTGCTGTTAAAACCACACTCTAAAAATAATTCTGTGGCTTAGTAAATATTACAGTAATTTATAATTAATATTTACTTGATTGTTTGAGTTAAACATACCAAAATAATTGACTAAAAATCCAACAGTTAATTTTATCTAAAATTTACAGTTATATTTAAGTTTCACTAAAATAATTTTGTATTTGACTAACCAATTATTTCTTTATAATATACTTAATATATTTGTGAAATTTCTATCAAAATATTTGAGAATGGAGAATTAAACAGATCTGTTTCAAGAATCAAAAATATTACTTAATTCAAATCAACATTAATAATATATTTAACACTCTTAAGAAATTGAGTAAGTTTACTCAATTAAAACAATGCACCCCTCCCCTGCTCTCTGACGTGACAAAAACTTGACGGTTGAGTGAGCGCGAGCTGTTTGAATTCCTCCAGTCCAGAACAGTTCCCTTTCGAGGGAACTCGAACTGCGTGGAATGACACTTTGGGGAAATGCCCCTCAGCGTAGCGCCTCTGAAGTATGAATTAAACTAACCAATCCTGATTGGTGTTGCGTCATGACGTAATGTGTGACGGCATATGTGGAAGCTACAAAAGGACGCCGGCACATAACAGAGATAGCTTTCTGTTCTTCAGCAAAGCGCTCTCTGTCTGAACTTGTATGTCTTATTGTCTCAAAGTCACAAGCATATATTATGGCGAGCAGCAGTTACACGAGATGTGTGCATCCCTGCCCACGTTACATTATGGGTGGGGACACACACCGTATGTGTGTACACTGTTTGGGAGCGCAGCACGCGCGGGCAGCTCTCGTGGGGGCTGCTTGCGAGGATTGTGAGAGATTACCAATCCGTGTGCTGCGCTCCCGCCTGGCCATTTTCAATGAGGATGGCCAGGCTCGTGAGCCCCGTGGTGCGGGACCCGCGTCCGCTGAGGCGGCACGGCAACGCTCTTCATGGGGCTCGCAAATGGATCTGGCAGGGGATCCCGAGACTGCCGAGGCACGCTCTCGTGATTCATCCGCCAGTTCCGATGCTCTTCGCACGAGTGGAGAGCCCGATGCTTGAGCTGTCTGCTTCCGAGGAAGTAGACGTGCTCCGCATAGAAGGCGGGGATTTTGGGGATGACTAGCCACCCCATGTCCCTGCATATGAGGAGCTGGTGGAGGTTGTCTCTCGTGCAGTGGCCCGTCTTAATATCAATATACATGAGAGGCAGGAAGCGCATGTTAAAAGCAAGTTGGACGAGCGCTTCCTGCAGCACAGAGAGCAACCTCATCATCGGGGTTTACCGTTCTATCCTGATTTACACAACAAGTTGTGTAAATCGTGGAACAAGCCACACTCGTCTCGCGTGTCCAACCTCCCTGTGTTGAATTATAGTAATATCATGGGGGCGCGAGAGAACGGTTATGGGATGATGCCTCGGGTGGAACAGCCGCTTGCCACCTTTTAGCCCCCGAGTGTGCATCATCCCTAAAAACCCTGGTGCTGCCCACTAAACCGTGCCGTGATACATCTACGTTAGTGGCCAGGGCTTATATGGCTGCGGGTCGGGCTGGTGCTAGTCTGCACACTATGGCAGTACTGCAGGCATACCAGGCCGACCTTCTTAAGGATATTGATGAGGGGGAGGGTCCAACTCCGGAAGATATTGAGAGGGTCCAACTCCGGAAGATACGAGTGGAGAGCCCGATGCTTGAGCTGTCTGCTTCCGAGGAAGTAGACGTGCTCAGCATCGAAGGCGGGGATTTTGGGGATGACTCGCCACCCAATGTCCCGGCATATGAGGAGCTGGTGGAGGTTGTCTCTCGTGCAGTGGCCCGTCTTAATATCAGTTGGCCACATGAGAGGCAGGAAGCGCAAGTTTAAAGCAAGTTGGACGAGTGCTTCCTGCAGCACAGAGAGCAAGCTCATCATCGGGGTTTACCGTTCTTTCCCGATTTACACAACGAGTTGTGTAAATCGTGGAACAAGCCACACTCGTCTCGCGTGTCCAACCCCCCTGTGTTGAATTATAGTAATATCATGGGGGCGCGAGAGAACGGTTATGGGATAATGCCCGGGTGGAACAGCCGCTTGCCACCTATTTAGCCCCCGAGTGTGCATCATCCCTAAAAACCCTGGTGCTGCCCACTATACCGTGCCGTGATACATCTACGTTAGTGGCCAGGGCTTATATGGCTGCGGGTCGGGCTGGTGCTAGTCTGCACACTATGGCAGTACTGCAGGTATACTAGGCCGACCTTCTTAACCCTTTAGGCGCCAAGGTTTTTTTGAAATTTTCCAAAATTTCAAAAGCTTGTGGCTTGAAAGGGCTTAAAGATAGAGATCTACTGTAAATTACAAAAATGTTGGGGATGACTGAAAGTTTATGTTGGGTGTAAATATACTCATCTAATTTGCATATTATGACGTCATCATGGGGCGACCCTCTTGAATTTCATAATATTCAGGAAATAGTAGATATTGCCTGAATTTATGAACCAGTCTGCCCCCTGTATATAAGCCTACAATATACATTATTCTCTGTGTCGAATCATGTTATCTTGTTAACCACCCCCAGCCCCTGATGTTTTGGGCTCAGCCCCTGATGTTTTTAGAACCTAGAAACGCCCCTAGTTACATGACTTGGAGGGATTCTTGAGGTACAGCAGTGCCGAGATGAGCTTATCGCACTGCTCTTGTAATTTAAGGCAAAACATTTTTGCCTTTCATGGCACCTATGATGTCATAAATGCTTTTTAGGCAGGCAGCTTACAGAGCCTCACTGTACCGTCTTTAATTCTTCACTATATTTGTTCTTCATTATGCATTGCTTGAAATTGTCATTTGTCATGTTCCATGTTGCACATCAGCTCTGGAACAACTAGTTTTTGTGAAGAAGCAAGAAGAATGACATGAATGTGAATTGACCATCGTGTTGAATGACTTTGCCAGTTTAACTTACACCAAATAGCATTTGAACCACAGAACCATTTAGAGACAATCCATTTTACAGCCACCAACGTCTGTTTGACTGTGAAACACTCTAATTGTATTGTGTTTTCAAACATTTGGCACCAGCCCTTGCCTGGAGGCGTTCGAATGATCGATGTCTCCTAAGTGTTTTTTTTATTATTTTTTTTTCTCCAGCACATTAAACAGAGCAAGATTATCAAAGTTATAGGTGAAGCTCTCGGCGAGGAGATTAAAGTCTCTCGTAATTAGTTTCATCTTAAACTCGTGCATATTTTCCGCTGTGCACTGGTTTTGATATATTGACTCTCCGGGCCACTAGGCAGAGTGGGGAAAAGCATTCTCGTCTTAATGAAATGTTTAGCATTTTCCATCTTGCTACTCTCCTAGTGTGCTGTAATGACCCCGGAGTCTGATCTCAGCGGGGAAATGCCGGTGTGCAACGAGCTCCTTTGTTTTGGCTGATTATTTGGCCCTGTATTCTTCAACTTCCTGTTGAAAGTAAAGACATGCTGTAAAGACAACAGAAAATAACCGAACTGACAGAATGAAAGAATGTATGTATGAGCAGAACATCCATCCTCTCTGTCAATCTTTCCATTCATACATCGTTCAATGGTTTGTCCATCCATATCCATCCATCCATTCATCCATCCGACTCTCTTGTGATTGAAGAGTTTAAAGAGACTAATTGAAATTATGTATATTTTACTCATCCTCACATTGTTTCAAACCCATAAAACTTAATGATTTCTGTCCCTCCATTGAAAGTCCATTAACTCAATAACATTGATGCATCTGTAACAGGTGTAGGAAAGTAAGAGTGTAAACCTCACTGAGGCCCCAAGAGGCGCACCAGCGACTGATGCTAGAGGCTGCGGTCATTAGCGTCCTTGTTAGCATGGTTGCCTCCCACGCCAGACACCCTGGTTCGAATCCCGCTCGGAGCGAACCGAGTAGGCCCAGTTACACTTCAAAAAGTTCATAAAGACATTGTAACATTAATCCATACGCTGAAACATATATGGTATAGGATTTACTTACACTGTAAACCCGGATAAGTAGAATTTACTTAAAAAAACCAAGGTAACTCGTTGCCTTAAAATTTTTAAGTAATGAAGCATTAGTTGAATAAGTGAAGTGGACTACGTTCAATGTACTTAAGCCCATAATGGAATGGAATAGAATGGTGGTCTAGTGGGTTAAACCACTGAACTGGTAAACTGGTAAAATCAAAGGTTGCTGGTTCGATCCCAGCAGTCACCACCAGTGTGTCCTTGAGCAAGACACTTTACTCCATGTTGCTCCAGGGGGATTGTCCCTGTAATAAGTGCACTGTAAGTCGCCTTGGATAAAAGCGTCTGCCAAATGCATAAATGTAAATGTAAACAAACAATCATTCCCCACACATTTATTTAACTCAGCTTGTTAAGTAAGCATTACTCCATTACCAATTTTACGTTTTTGCTAATAACTCTGTTTCCAAGTGAAGCTTCGAAACACAACAAGCCCTGAAAACTGATAAAAGAACAGATATTATACAGACACCTGATATTTAATCTTATTAGATGTTTAGTTCACTGCATCTGATGGATTATACTTTCAATAAAACATTTGCAATGTGTTTGTAAAAGCTGTTTTAGTGCAAGTTTGGCCTGAGTTACTGCATTCCCACTGTTCTGACCAGCAGGAGTCGCCAGCGTGTGGAGATTCCAACGATTCGAAACACTGAATCATTTTGTTCAGTTGATTCAGAGCTTTGAAAAGCTTGGTTTCTCCCATCACTAGTCGACTCTGAACTTCACAAAAGTACACAACAGGACATTCTGAGGATTGATGTTTGCTGAGCTTCAGTTTTAAAACACCAGCCGTTATATCAATGGGAATGATAGATGACGGCTGTAATATTAATGTTCTCAGCTCTAGGATAAGAGAAATCAATCGATCCACTTTCATTTGTATGTTTACTGCACTTTAAGATGAAATGTTTCCTCACATAAACCTCACTGTAAAAAATAAAATCGTAAAAAAACGGTCATTGACTGTCAGCTGCGGCTGCCAAACAAAAACCGTAAAAATAAAGTAAAATATTGTAATTTAAATGAAGTGCAAAAGACTTTTACAGAAATTTTCCTTAAATGTTTTACAGAAAAACACTGTTATTTTACAGCTATTTCCTGAATTATTACGATCAAACACCTTCATTGTAAAAAAATCCTATAAAATAACAGTCAAATGACTGTCAGCAACGGCTGCCATACAAAAAACATAAAATTAATGTAAAATATCCTAATTTAAATAAGTGCAAAATACTTTTACAGAAATCTTCATTAATCTTTTTTAACAGAAACACACAGTTAAAACACAGTTATTTCACATTTATTTTCTGATTTTTTTACTGAAAAACACGCAGTTAATTATATGCATGATTTGTTGTGACTATACGTCACTGCATCAGCAACTACACAGTTACTGTCAGTTAAATAAAGCAACATGCAGCATTTCATCTGTGTTTTTCTGCTCATCCTGGACTGAAGCTCAGGCTCTACTCTTCAACACAACGGTGACACACAACACACACCATACAGAAACACTTTAACCCTCTGGGGACCAAGCTGTTTTTGGGGCCCTTGAGATGTTCTGACATGCTCTGACATTTGTGCTTTTTTCAGTTATTTATAAACATGTTAATGGCAAATGTGTAAATTCACTCTATATAGCACAAACAGGGCTACCAAAATATGTGATCACCATGCATGTATATTTTTTAATTTTTAAGAGAATAATGTTTATGCGTGGTTATTGAAAAAAATAAAAATGAAAGTTGCTGAAATATGACCACAAAACTCATAATAAATATGTGTCAATAAGACTTTTGACTAATGGATGTTGTCGCCTTTAGTTTTTTCTTCCAAATTATGTGAAAATAGTCTTGCTTTATCGTTCACATAAAACTATACATTGATTTAAATTGATGTAAAACAGGTTTTGCTTGGAAAGCCAATATGCGAGGGGGGCGTGAACGAGGAGTGGTTTACACCTTAGAATACAATGTCCCACCCACTCTGCATAATGATGAGCCATTCACTCAGGTGTGACACAGTGACTGAGCCACAATGCAAGGACAAAATATATATTTAGAAGAAGACTTATATTGATCATTTAAGATTTTGCTTACATCTATCTTGTAAATATGTTTTGCTATTTTATTAAAAAGGTTACAATTACAACAATAATTACAATTTCAGCAATATTTCTGCAAAAAAGTACTCTTTCTTTGTAAAAAAAAAAAAAAAAGATTATAGGCCTACATTTTATCATATGTATTCATTAGTTTGAATATAGCCAACATTGGAACATCTTAGTCTATGACTTTATTTTTGACAAAATAGTATTTTATATATATGAGCAGAAAAGCTTATTTGATGTGACAGTATATTCTACTGTAAAAACTGTACCCAAATCTAGTCAACAAAATGTTTTCTTTCATACTTCGCCTGACTGTAACGCAGTAACTGTAACTGTAAAAGCAGTTTATTCTTTCACACACAGACGCGCGATTCATATTTAGGCTAAACACTCTTTACAAATATGTACCCTTCATTCATTCACAGAAACGCGATTCATATTATAGAAACGCGATTCATCTTTTTGTTTACATAAGCCTACAACTTTATTCCATAACGTTATTCCACATTAACACTTGAGAAAGGATAACTTAGCCTACCTCACTCCTCAGCGGGATGTGCTCCTCATATCAGCACGGAAAATTTTCTCCATAAGGTAGGCTATATTATGCCTCTTTGTTTACAGCTGATGTGGGGGCGTTTCACAGACTGAAATGGTTCTCAGAATTTGCGTTTGAATAGCCTGCGCTCTCCGGGGCGTGGTCAAATTACTTTTGAATGGCTCGTAATCAGCTCGACTGGGGTCGCTCTCTTTTTATACAGATTACAGAAGCTGATAATATTTGTTTTTTATATAAATTACTTCATTTAAAAGAAGAGATTTCAAGCTTCATGCCTGTGTGTCTGTATGCCTGTTTGACTGAGTATTCGCTGAGTTATTGTTCATTTTCGGACGCGTTTCAGAATGGACTTCACTGGCAGAGAGAGGGCAGAACTCGCTTCTTGTTTATTTTTCTTTATTTGGCAAAAAGCACAACTCTTTGTTTTTATTGTGAGTATACACAAAAATAATAGACATTTAACAGAATCGATTGATGTATGAAACTCCTGTGGAAAATCAAAGTCAACAGAGTATTTATGAGTTTCTTTTACATTGATAAAAAAAAAGCGAGCTGGTATCGCCGGCGATACCGTAGACCTCAGGGGGTTAATTTTAATAATTTTTTCATTAACAAATTTCCTGGATTTAAAGTAAATATAGGCTAGCAATCACAACATAAGGTGCTTGAACTGGAGATCATTATTAACCAGACCGTAGCCTACTCGCCTCACATGTCTAAAAAATTTGAAATATATTTACAGAAAGCTGGTTCTAAACAAAACCATCCAAAACAAAAAACTATGTAGCCTAATAAATGTGCATTTCTCCGGTGCGTTCACTAGCCTACTGCGAAGATCGCGAGTCAATAGCCTATCGTCAACTTCATCTTTGCCAGAAGTTAAATTTAAATTGCGTGTGTGAATGAATGATGATGTTTTAGCAAACTGTATTGCTATACTGAGATAAGTAAACATCGACTGAATGTTGAAATAAAATTTAGGCTATTTGTATAAGCAACGTATTAAACTGCAAATTAACAATATGCCCTAATATTTCATGAAAACAACGTTACAGTCAGACGAAATATGAAAGACAACATTTTGTTTAGTAGATTTGGGTACAGTTTTTACTGTAGAATATACTGCCACGTCAAATAAGCTTTTGTTTAGCAATTTCTATATCTGTTTTTGTCAAAAATAAAGTCATCAATTAAGATGTTAGCTGTTCCAATGTTGACTATATTCAAACTAATGAATACATAGATAAAATGTAGGCCTATAATCTTTTTTTTTTACAAAGAAAGAGTACACTTGAAATATTGTTGAAATTGTAATTATTGTTGTAATTGTAACCTTTTTAATAAAATAGCTAAACATATTTACAAGATAGATGTAAGCAAAATCTTAAATGGTCAATATAAGTCTTCTTCTAAATATATCTTTTGTCCTTGCATTGTGGCTCAGTCAGTGTCACACCTGAGTGAATGGCTCATCATTATGCAGAGTGGGTGTATTCTAAGGTGTATACCACTCCTCGTTCACGCCCCCTCGCATATTGGCTTTCCAAGCAAAACCTGTTTTACATCAATTTAAATCAATGTATGGTTTTATGTGTACGATAAAGCAAGACTATTTTCACATAATTTTGAAGAAAAAACTATAGGCGACGACATCCATTAGTCAAAAGTCTTATTGCCACATATTTAGTATGTGTTTTGTGGCCTTATTTCAAAAACTTTAATTTTTAGTTTTTTCGATAACCACTCATAAACATTATTCTCTCAAAAATGAAAACATGTACATACATGTGGCTCACATATTATTGTAGTCCTGTTTGTGCTATATAGAGTGAATTTACACGTTTGCCATTAATATGTTTATAAGCAACTGAAAAAAGCACAAATGTCAGAGCATGTCAGAACACCCCCAGGGCCCAAAAAACCGCTCAGACTCCAGAGGGTTAAATGACCATCATCGGCATCGGCCGATATGATAATTTCTGCCGATGAGCCTTGCCGATAGGGTGGCGTGTTTCCTATGTGCAAGTGACGACCGTGCATGAGGGCCAGCAACTTAACATGTGGAGGCATTTCGAGCATGGGCGTCAGTCTGGTTTGAGATGTGCTGGGGACAGAGACGCATTCGCAAGTGCATTTTCAGGAGTGCTGGGTACAATGACACAGTAATTTTTTTTTCTCTTTCGTGCAGGTCATGTTTTGAAAGACGATGTCCTGTAGCTTACTAATGTAAACTCTCCAAACTACTATGCTCTCCACAGAGCATAAAATATTAATTTTATTTTATTTTTAGTGTTCGCATTTATGAGGAAAAACAGTGACAGTTCTCGGTTAAGGACGTGACCGCTCTGAAAGCGGCACTAAAAGAGACTGCTTTAAAACTTCCACAGAGACCTCAAACAGAAAGCACAAATCCTTTCTAAGTGAATTTCGTTTTGTATTAATTTTATCTTAATTTTAATCAATGTTTCATCAACCTATTGCCAGGATTTTATAAATAAGTAAATCAGATACTAAATAATAGATATCACGACACGGAGGCGCCCGCGATTGAACTGGAGCTAGTCTCATAAATGAAACGAAACTCAGCATAGCCTACTTGCCTCACAGACCTGAGAAATATATCTATTATCTACAGAACGTTTGAAATCATATTTTTAAACAGAACAATTCAAAACGAAAGAAAACTATGTAATCCGAAATGTGCATTTCTCTCCGGCGTGCGCATTCACTACTGCGAAGATCGCGAGTCATCGTCAACTTCATCTTTGCAGCCGACACAGAAAATACTTGTTTATTAATAAACAATTAAAATGTCTCCCTGCTATATTTGAGACATTCATAATCATTACTTTTGCGGTTCGTTGTGACAGCTTTTAGTTGCTTTATTGGCAGCGCCACCCTTACATGTTACATGAACGGGTCGCCACTGCATCAGCACCGAAAACAGGGGAGCATGGTAGACCTGTTCAAGTAGAAGATGTAAATTTTTTTTATTTGAAAATTTATTTTTATTTATTTTACTCTTAAGGACTGAAGTTTGAAGTCTGAACTTAAAAATAAAATGTGGCACTGGCATATTATTTATTCTCCAAGTGAAATGATTTGCCTATTTTTCAGGGGTGAATGTCTGTCTACATTTGTAAACTTATACATTTATGGTAGAATCAAATGTTGTTTTGTTTGTCTTGTGTATTGCTTTATCTACAACACATGAGTGTAATACGGTAAAGGTAGTACAGGAGAGAAACTTGGCGGAAGTCAGACCAGTTGTTAGTGTGTTTTGGGTTGCCCAAGAAGGGGCTTCCCGCTTCCAAACAGACCATTAGCAACTGGATTGTCCAAGCTATATCTATGGCCTACCAGGTGCGCAATTTGCCTTCACCTCTGGCCATGAGGGCTCACTCTACCAGAGGCATGGCATCCTCTAGAGCCCTCCTCTCAGGGCCCCGATTCAGGAAGTCTGCGATGCAGCAGGATGGGCCACCCCTCACACTTTTATTAGATTTTACAGCCTGGACATTCCATCGACACCTGGCACCCTTGTGCTCTCGTCCTAAGTGTGCCTGTGTGCAGCTTCACACTAGGACAGGCAGGGCTCGTTGTGGCATAGTGGGTACTCGTTCCCCCAAAGTGTCATTCGACGCAGTTTGAGTTCCCTCGAAAGGGAACGTCTCGGGTTACGACTGTAACCCTTGTTCCCTGAGAAAGGGAACGAGAACTGCGTCTCTTCACCACGCCTCCCCCTGCCTGGGAGCGCTTGCTTCATCACAGAAGGCTATCTCTGTTGTGTGCCGGCGTCCTTTTGTAGCTTCCGCATATGCCGTCACACATTACGTCATGACGCAACACCAATCAGGATTGGTTTAGTTTCATTGAAACTTCAGAGGCGCTACGCTGAGGGGCGTTCCCCCAAAGTGTCATTCGACGCAGTTCTCGTTCCCTTTCTCAGGGAACAAGGGTTACAGTCGTAACCCAGCGTTCTTCTCTTCTCGTCGTCACAGATTTGGTGCATTTCCTCTGTGAAATTCAGGTTTGTGAATGTTTTATTTTATCTATAAAATCATTAGGCTACTGTGCTTTAAATCATTTTATTTAATGCAAAACAACATACAGAGGCGTAATGTGACACCTAAAGAGAGTCGCGCCTGTCTTTTCGCGTGATTGAAACGCCTTGCATAAAACACACGACTTAATTCCTAATGATAATGAATATAATTAATTTGGATAATAAAATGTCCTCAGAACTGTGCACTGTTTGTTTATTGGCAGGTTATGGAGTCAGTCGCTCACAGTATCTTTCAGCTGTGAGTGAAAGGCAGGACAGCGGTATGAAGTTCTCAGTTCACCCGCAGAGCATGAGATCCGGTGGAAATTGGATAACTGACTGGTTGATTACACTTGAATTAGGCTACCTGAATGTTTAAATGTTTCATTTTTACTTATAAAATGTTTGTTAAATGAGTTAAAATGTAGGCAATATTGTATTGGCTACATGTTAAAACAGTGTAAAATATGCTGTATTGCTGTACTTATCGACAATAAAGGCCAATGTCATGTATACTGGTGGTTGTATGGAATACTATTTTATAAAGGTTTAGAGGAAATAAAAAAGTTAGTATTACTCATAAATAAAAACAGTTAAAATTACTCATAAATATTGTTTTTTAAATGTTTAAATGTTAAATTATTTCTACTCAATTTTATTTGTTAATGTACCAGATGCAGTTACTCAGATTTACTTAATTTTTTTACTTGCATTTACTCAATTCATACAGTATATTTAATTGACTTCACAGCTTTAAAATTGTACTAAATTTTTTTGAGTGTAAAAATGTTTCACCAAAAAAAATTTGTAAATAATAGTTAAACTTTTTAGAGTGCATGAGTTAAATGGGGCGAATAAATTCCTGAATATACTGTATCTTTATAACATGTAAACTGAGATTGAGTTTGATACAGACATAATTCCCTGACACTACTTAAAAAGGGCTTAATGGATTACCCAAATATCACATGTGCCTGGAAATAATACATTTTGGTCCTGGGACAACATTCCAATCAATTAATCACACATAGGGTTAAGTTTAGGTTTAGAAATAGAGTTCAGCCAGTGATTATTTATTAGGAACGTTGTTCCAGATTAATGTTCAACTTGGCATAATTATGTTAAAATATTCATGAATTCAGGCTATTTTCTGAGGCATCATTGTGCATATAGTCACTTGTCCCCGATAAAAAAAGGGAAAAAAAGCATACCAATCAGAATATGTGAGCTGTAAACAGAAAGTCACAATCTGCAAAAAAAAAAAAAGAGAAAAAAAAAAGAGGTTAAAACACACTTTCCCCTTGAGTGTAAACAGAAAGTCACAATCTGCAAAAAAAAAAAAAGAGAAAAAAAAAAGAGGTTAAAACACACTTTCCCCTTTCTTTCAAGGGTTATGCGGCTTTTATGGAGCTCCCTGTTCAAGCCCCATGGCTCCTCTTCAAACACATCCTTACCCAGCAGGCCCTGCTGCTCAAATCATTGAGTGAGTAATGAGTTTATTCCACAGAGCAGTTCTCAGAGTGCCATCTGCTTTGGTCTACAAACCCAGTGCCAAATGTCAGATTGGAAAGTTGAGTGTTTGTGTGTTTATGAAGGTTGGCTATCCATCACTTGGTTTGTCTGCTTACAATAAATCTGACATTGTTCAGTGTTCAGAGTGTGGAGCTATGCATCCTGTCAAGAATCTGTGAATCTCTTCAACTGTGGTGACCAATTATTACTATTCAAAGCATGACCTGCATATTCCCTCTCGGTTTAACTTATTTCCCCCAAATATTTGCTTTGAATTACCCACAAAGCGTGAGAAAGAACATATCACAGGAATCAAAAGCTGGATCTCAAGAAACCCCGGCAACGTGCTGTCACGATAATCCAATGTTAGCAAATCTGACAGAGAGAAACATGCAAACAAACACAGAATAAATCAGGAACCTGCCAAGAGAAATATTAGCAGGATTTACAGGACATATTACGATATATATCCTTATAAAGATAGTCCAAAAAAGAAAGGATGACCTCATTAGTTAAATATTATTTCATTTCTCTGTTAAATTCCCTAAACTGGGTTTGCATATATTCATACATAGGCCATAAAATAAGGCTTTTGTGGTAAGATGCCGCTTGAGTATAAAGGATCATGACAGTTAAAATGATCAATGCCATAATTTCATGTGGCTATAATTCATATTTCAGGCACTGTCGGCACAGCCACCATTTCAGACGGGAAATCAAAATGGACTGGAATTTAATGAGAAAAGTGAAGCGGTTTACTTTTATGAGCCTCCCACAAAAGTTGCAGAACTTTTTATTATAATACAAAAGACTTTGGGGGGAAATCATCATTTGCTGTAAAACATTTAGGCATGTAAGGGTCGAAACTCAGTAGCATCTTACCTCCACAGGGAATCATGAAATAATGGTTGTTACACACAAAAACAGTTGTGATTCGTTGCCCAATTTACTTGCCGCTAAAGAAAAAAAAAATAAACACTGAACCACCAAAACTTTTAAGGTTTCCCCCATTGTAACACTGAACCACTCAAAGCATTCATGCTTACCCTCATTGGATATTACATGATTTGTAAATATGTATCAAAGCATTGATTTCTGACAGAACTTAGGCAAATGTTCTATCACATACAGTAGTTGAGAGGGTTGGATTTGTACCACTGTGAATCAATGTAGTTGGATTTCTGAAAGAGGAAGATGCAGTTGCCACTTACAGTTAATACAGTGCATGTTAATCCTCAATGCTGAGTTGGTATTCAACCCACAGAAACTGATTCTATAGCTGTAAAGGCTGTGACACACCAAACCGACATCAAAGAAATAGGGGAAAGAGGTCCAACTAGTGCCAACGGTGCACACATTGCAAAAACCTAGCTAACAGGCCGATAAAAACTCAATGACGGCCCAACGTTGGCCGACCGTTGTCTTGGTGTCACAGCTTTATTTTTTGTCTGAAAGTCAGTCCCATGATGAGTCATTTATTACAGTGGTCTGATTTATCCAGTATGCAAGATAAAAAATGAAAATAATAAAAATCAATAAGGGTAATTGTATTTACATTGCGTCTGGTCTGGTCTGATTATATTTACAAATAATTAATGACACTGAGTGATTACTCATAGTTTAGCCAGAAATTAATATTCTGTCATTATTTAATCACTCTCATGTCATTCCAAATAATAAAGCATAAGTGAATATAAATCAAAAATATTGACATCCACCCTAACTTTCATTGAAATGTTTGTGATGTTCTTTTGAGTTGATCGACAAAATCTGAATGATTTATTCACAGTGATTTGTTTGGTTGCAATGGTTAACAGCCCATTCGAAAGGAAGATGAACAGCAGATAACTGAATTTTTGGTCTGTCTCTAAAACAAAGCTGTACCATACCACCTGGAATATACTGTAGCAAACAACTATTACATACTTTTACAACATGTTAAGTGTACAATTGTGTCCATTTTGAAGCTTCAGCACCTAAGTTCCCATCTATTGTCAGGCCGGCTCACTGTTCCCTTTCGAGGGAACTCGCGTTGCGTCTATGACACTTTGGGAATGCCCCTGCGTGAGTGCATCTGAAGCACGTATGTCAACTAGTCCAATTGCGAGAGTGAGCGTCACGGGCCGGTGACGTCACGACCAGGAAAGGATAAAAGCACATCCGGTCTGACCGACGTTAGATTCTGTGCCTAAGCAAGTGCTCTATATCGAAACTGTCTGTCTATTTATTGTTGTCGGTCTCAAGCATGTGTGCTTCTCCCTGTCCGTGCAGGGGATGTGTTTGGATCTCTCTCTGGGCCCCATCCTTTCTCTTCCCTTCCCCCGGGGGATCCAGGGCTCTTTCACCGGTGTCGGAAGCCTGTCCAGCGGCCCCTTCTGCCCGGGGAGAGAGAATAAGGATTCAGTGCTCTAGTACCGAGCATTGAGGATGAAAATAAGCTTATGAGGAGCTGATGGAGGTGATAACTCGTGTCGTGACTAAATTAAATATTGAATGGCCGGCAGATAAACAGGGCGCTCGTCCTAAAAGCTAGCTAGACGAGCGCTTCCTGTCCCCCACTGTATCACCTCCCTCACGGGGCCTTTAATTTTTTCTCCCGATCTCCACAGCAAGCTGTCTGATCGGGAACAAGCCGTATTCGTCCCATCTTTTCAGCCCCCAAGTCCATGTATTTTCTAAGATATTAGGGAGTTGAAAGAATATGGCTATGGGCCAGCTATCTGTCCCCTGGTTAAGCATCGTCCCTGAAGGCCCCGGTGCTATCCGCTAAGCCACCCAAAACTACATCTAGCTTAGTAGGGAAAGCTTATATGGCAGCAGGTCAGGCTGGAGCATGTCTGCATACTATGGCAGTTTTGCAGGCATATCAGGCTGATCTGCTGGGGGATCTGGATAAGAGCGAGGGGGTGGGGTCCAACGAAGTTTGAGAATTGCGTCGGGCCACATATCTGTCTCTCAGGGCCACCAAGGAGACCGCCAGAGCAATAGGGAAGTCTATGGCAGCCCTGGTGGCCACTGAGAGGCACCTTTGGCTTAATCTGTCCGAAATAAAAGATAAGGACAGAGCGTTTCTATTAGATGCCCCGCTAACGCCTCCTGGCCTCTTCTGCGACTCTGTAAATCAGTCGTCGAGAGGTTTCAGGAGGCCAAAAGACAAGCAGAGGCATTTTAAAAATATCTCCCTCGCGCCATCTACTGTCAGAGAGTGAATTTTCATTTAACACTTCTGGCATTTTTTATTTCAGACCAGTTATATGTAACATACATAACCATTTATTTGGTTGAAATCTGCGGTTTATCATTTTATTTTAATTATTAGAACTATAATGTTGTTTACATCATCACCTTTCCCGCTGGTTCTGAGTTTGCAGGCATGAGAAGCTACTGAGTTGTTTTTTCTTGGAATTGCGTGCCGTACTGGGACCGTACTTTTAACTTTTCTCCTTCTTTGTTTGCTTTTTCTTTAGGCTGGCCTGTGACAATCTCGAATGCCAAAGCAATTCAAATCGGGAACTGCAACACGATGAATTTGCGATTGTCTGATAGCAGCCCATTCAGCTCATTATCCACTGGATCTGTCAACAGAACCAGATATAATGAGCTTCTATCGAAGTACGGTAAGACGTTCTCACGCTGCTTCATACCTAGTGAGTTGCTGTGGAAAGTTCAGGGTTACTTTTAAACAGTGATGGGAATAACGGCGTTATAAATAAATGTTATCTTTTTCAGTAACGAGTAATCAAACAAATTACTGTTTCCCCCGTTACAACACCGTTACCGTTACTGATAATAAAATGCAGCGTTACTATAATTGAGCTCACTGAAGCGGTTTTCATCTGAGTTGGCTCTCTCTCAGCCATAGGACCTGCAAAGTTTCTTTTCTGGTGTGTGTGTGTTTATGAGACGGCGGACTGGACAAAAGCGACGCGAATGCAGAGAGCGCGGTCGACAGTGCGTGAGAGAGACCAAAGGTGTCCAAGCTTTATATAGTATGTGTTTATAAATAAATTACACATTTCAGCATTAGAATAATCTCTGTAGCCTATTCGTATCATCTGCAACATTTTAATTAGTTTACATGGTTATAAAATAAAATTCCAAAATAATCTGGAACGTTCAAAGAAAACATCTTTGTTTAATACTTGATCAAGATGATCAAGATCACGCAGCGGTGTCTCCGCGCCTTGATTATACAGTATGGAGGAAACCTTGGTTCCTATCCCAGGGTCCAGTGTTATGAGCTCTTTGCCATCGAGTTGCGCTCTCGACAGATGCTTCCCTCACTGGCTGGGGGGCAGTAATGGAAGGCCGCTCAGCTCAGGCTCATGATGGCGGTCTTCAATGCGTGAGACACTCCTCCCAGACCTTAGGGGCCATCATGTGCTTGTCCGGTCAGACAACACATCGGTGGTCTCTTACATAAATCATCAAGGGGGTCTGCGGTCGCGTCCAGTTTGCAAACTGACCCACCAGATTCTCCTCTGGTCCCTAGGGAAGATACTCTCCCTGAGGGCAGTGTATATCCCAGGGTGCCAGAATATAGGAGCAGAAATTCTGTCGAACTGGGGCTGAGGCCAGGGGATTGGAGACTCCACCCGAGGTGGTGGAGTATATATGGGAAGTTTATGGCCAAGCAGAAGTGGATCTGTTTGCATCTCAGGACACGACACACTGTCCACTTTGGTTTTGGTTCCACTGTCCCCCTGGGGCTTGACGCCATGGTGCAGACGTGGCTGAAGCTTTCTGTCCTCCCCCTTTCACGACTCCGGACCAGGAAAAGCTGAATATCCTCTTTCTAGTGCGAGCACTGAACACTTTTGTCCACAGAGCTGCCCCATGGAGAAAATCAGATCTGCTGTTTGTCTGTTTTGGATCACCTAAGAAAGGTCTTCCAGCTTCTAAGCAGAGGATCAGCAAGTGGATAGTTGAGGCTATTTCTTTTGCTTATGAGATCTCTGGCCATCCGTTACCTTTGCTGGTTAGAGCTCATTCTACTAGGAGTATGGCGGCCTCCAAAGCCTTAATCTTAGGGGTTTCCCTACAGGAGTTGTGTGATGCGGCGGGCTGGTCTTCCCTGCTCACATTTGTGAGATTGTATAGCCTGGACCTGGACGCTGCCCCAGGGTCTCAGGTGCTTATGACTTGGTTGCCACAGTTTCTCATACAGGCAATTGTAAGTACGGCGTTTGGGGATTTTCATAACTGTAGAACACAGACTGTAACCCTAGTTCCATGAGAAGGGAACGAGACGCTGGGTCGCCTGCCATACTTCCCTCATCCCTGTGATCGACTTGCTTCGGCCAAATCAAACCTAACGCTGGTTAGACTGGATGTGTTTTTATCCTTTCCTGGTCGTGACGTCACCCGCCATGACGCCACTCTGGCCATTGGACTAGTTGACATACATGCTTCAGACGCAATAACGCAGGGGCATTCCCAAAGCGACATCGACACAGCGTCAATCATAAAAATGCCCTGCCTATCAATCATTTAACATCTTTGATTTAAATCACTTGTTTTTCTGTCAGAAAGTTTCTTGTAAAATGTCATTACATCTCTTAAGGCCTGTTTACACCAAGAGTGAATCATTTACCAGTAACTAATTTAACGCTGTTACAGAAGCCCGGATATCCCAGCGGAAATAAAGAGAAATTACTGTCCCTTTTTCTGACGAATAGACAAAGGCCTATAGATACTTCAAGAAGATTGTGTGGTTATAAAACTATATGTTTTTGAGTTTACATAAAAGTTTTCCTAATATCTTGACTCAACCCTAGCAGGTAGACCACATGGAAATGATAATAAACCCTGAGGTTTATTGAATGACTGTTACGTCCCTCGTTAATTAGATGTTATTTGTCTAGGAATATTATTAGACGAAACAAAAGTTTTGCATGTGTGTGTCAATACAGTAACGGGAATTGCAAAAGAAAAGGAACAGACAACAATCCATAACTTAGTTGAAAGATTTCAATTCTTCAACTGCAATAAAGTGAAGTAGTAATAAAGGAATGAAGTAATGAAAAGTAATAAAGTAATGCATATTTACAATTCGTACAACGTAACAAGAATAATCAGATCAACAGACAATCTGGGGGAGAGGAAGGAGCAAGAGAGTGGTGCTTATATCAAAAACTGAATATAACAAAAAGCCCCTTTAACTAAAGGTAAAGAACTAAACTAACTATCAACAAAAGAGGTAGAAAGAAACATCTTCAGCGTACGAGACGCTATAACTAAACTATACAAACTAAAACTAAAACATACATAATTAGCACCACTCCTAACACTAGGCGTCTAATAATATAGAAAACTACGTGTGCAAATGTAGGTCGCAACCTGCTTACCTGACTCACAACCTCTCCCGCCAGTCTACAGTCTGATATGAAGATTTCATGACAGCAGCAAACATTTAGCAGGCACCTCAAGCACGTATCAAGAGCACAAACACATTCGAGCACAAACACAGAGAACTGATCTAACTGCCAGATCATAAAAGCAGCGAACCCCAGACACTGAT
The DNA here is from genome assembly GCA_900092035.1 of Leuciscus waleckii. Classification (NCBI taxonomy): domain Eukaryota; kingdom Metazoa; phylum Chordata; class Actinopteri; order Cypriniformes; family Leuciscidae; genus Leuciscus; species Leuciscus waleckii. Next base: position 99,386 of record FLSR01001090.1, read on the forward strand.
CAGTCTCTCAGACTGGTCTCTCGAACGAAAAAAAACATCCTCACAGAGTGTGCATACTTTTTCCCAACCCAGAATCTATCTCAACTGTCGCCATTGAAGTTAGAGCCATTCATAAACTGCACGGCGACAGGCGATTGGTGGCGCGATTCCAGACGTCAGCATCCTACGTCAGCAGATTGACAGGCAGACTTTCCAATCGAGCTTCACACCTGAAACAAATAAAGTACACAGACATACACGACACGCATATGCAGCAACATACGCAAGAACAAAAATTACGTAGCGCGGTGTACGTAACAATGATATATAACAAAATAAGGAAACCGATAAACAAAAGAAAGGAATATGTGAATTAAGATTATTTGAATAATACAATTTAGGAAACTTACATTGGCAAGGACAAATCACAATACCTTGCACATGATGTTACCACATACCAATAGAGAAACAACAACAACAACAACTGTAAATTACCCCAAAAAGTACTCTGATGACTGAATAGCCTTACCAGAGAAAACCAAATTCAGTCAACTCAAATATAATTTAATCACGTTTATCCAAAAGCAAGTGAGACTCGTTAGAACCCAGATGACCCTTGAACTGAATTGTTTCCCTCGACCCGAGTCTTTGATAATTAGTTCAATCCCTACAAATCTCAGTTAACTGCCCAATTTTTGTTTAAATGAGTCAGAAGAACAGGGGTGCTATCTTGCACCCAGCGCAATTGACTTTGTACAGCGACGCATGTATCATTCCTATTTTGCACCCGACGCACAGCGGACTTTTCCCTCCACGACGCACACCGTAAATTAGGAAATACACT